>JAANSM010001077.1:0-20963 GCA_036850725.1 Orchesella villosa | reverse complement strand
AACTAAAACGATGTAGTCAAATTCGTCATGCTTAATGCATAAGTACATAATATATTATGCGGTGTGTATATTATTGTGAATCGTACTGGGAAAAAGAACCCTGCGTAATATGAGATGGGTTATTTTAGAAATACGATTTCATAAAAAATTGCCTTGATTTAAGATTTAATCATATTATGGCACGTTTAAATTGAAAACAAAAGCATCCATGGAATGCAGAATGAAAGTGCAGTACCTACTAAAGCCCGACTGCATTTTTAAACTATTCAAGATAATGGATAGAACCAGATAGAACGGTAATTGCATTGTAATTACCTAGTACTTGCGAAAGGTTCTGATTAATATGATGATTTATTTTTTATCAGTGTCATGCATAAAATGAAAGCTACGCGATAACTTCGTTTGTTAATACAGATGTTATATATGTTATTTTGTCCAATTCAGTTATGCTTTGCATGAGATATGTTTATTGAGCGGAATTTAACTGGAGGATCGTGATTGGCAACTTGATCCAGGATTGTGCTTATCGCTGCAAAATCTCATGAATACTTAATTGTGTTATGATTGTAGATAATTTAATGATGTTCTGGCTTTCTGTATGCGTACAGCGTATTTATGTAACGTTACATGTTTCCGGGTTCCAAAATCCACTTATAAATCAATGTGTACATCCTATGAAGTACAAAGCTATTTCATCTGCCGCTTCAAATCAACTTGAACATGCATGAAAAGAATACTCTTCAGAAGGTCATTGGTCATTTTCATTGATTTTAACAATGCCTCTAAGACCGAAATTAGGAAGTATACGTGTTTTTGATTGGAAATGCGTTGTTTTCTGTATCACACACCCAAGCTACAAGATTAAGTAAAGATGTGGTTTATTGAAGGGAAGAATTTCTTGACCATAAATAAATTGGTAAATGGTTTAATGTAATAAAGTTTGGTTTAACTTTCGAGCATTGGAGGTCTTCGGCTAGGAAGTACAAGTGTTTTTGATTGGAAATGCGGTGTTTTCTGTATCACACACCCAATAGCTACAAGCTTAAGTAAAGGTGTGGTTTATTGAAGGGAAGAATTTCTTGACCATAAATAAATATGGTAAATGGTTTAATGTAATAAAGTTTGGTTTAACTTTCGAGCATTGGAGGTCTTCGGCATTGAACATGCTTGGTTTTATATAAATCACAATGGTCAAACTTTGACCGCCAAATGTGGTCGAAGTAAAACAGTATGTTATAGTTTATAGTTGAGTGCATATATTACAGGCTTTCTAACAGAGGACTGAATTTACATTTACTTATATTTCCTTATCAGTCGCTGTCGATTCTCGCATTTATCTGGTGCAGGTCAGTTCAGTTGAATTTGTATATAGCTACTTACAACACAAATAACAATGACATATGACATCCAATGCTAATGATAGTATTTAATGACAATTGTTTTCAACTGTCAATCTACAAGCTTCATTTCATCCCCCGTGTTTGTTGCCACACCGCAATTAACCATTATAGGTGTTAGCTGTACGAAAGAAATCGAAGGGAATCCCCATACTCTTATCACACTACAAGCTAGCCAACCCCCAGCAAGTTTTTGTTACGTCAAACAATAACACTTTTTCTTTCATCTTGCTACAAGCTCGAAAAATCCCCCAGGATTCACGCAGTACTACAAATCGCAAACAGTGCATGCATACCAAACGGCACATTGTATACGTATCTACTCTACATATGGCATATTTTAGTGACTGACTAGCGTATTCAGAATCTACATCTGCTTTAATCATCATGACCTGTTGCCTGTCTATGTTTGTCACGTCACGAGATTCTTTACTATTTGTGTTGATTGTCTCGAAAACTACGTGCTTCAAGATGCACTATTTGCTAACTACATGGGATTTCAGAACTCTATGTGTATAAGCATTTCAATACGCATTCCTAAATGTGGGATTTCTACAGAAAAAGATTAAAATGCAATATATGTATATGCGTGATGGTGATGAAGTTAACATGAAGCCTTCGCTTGATCTCATTGTGCTATTAAGTCAGCAAATGCTGAAAGAGATTACGTCTTCGTCATTTCCTCAGAATTTCATGAATGCTCATTGAACCAAAGAAAGGAACCTTCCAAATTCCCATCGCCTTGACTGGTTACCATCAGCACTACCACATAGAAGAAACAGCGGAGGTTGCATTTATCTTACATGAACTCTGCATCTGCATTCACTTGCTTAGTAGCCCAACTGAAAGGGAACGTTCTCAAATATCAAACAACAATAACCTCAAAAGTAAACAAATGTACCTTCAGTGATAACACGTACTGAGTTAAGTAGTCATAAAGATATATAGTCGTGTACGTACTATAGTATATATACATTGCATGTATATCTCCAATATAGTTGTTTTCATGCAGCAATTGAACAAAGATCTCAAGATCCTTCTGCATCCTGAATCTAAAGCTTTAAGCCAACATGCTGCAATGTCATAATACTGCATAACGAAAAGTTACTCATTATCCTGTAATGCTGACCTGCTGATGCTTTTAAAAAAAATGTACATAAGGATCTTGTAGCAAGTTGGAAAGAACGCATATATATTTATTTAATAGGACTTAAAGTAGGATCGTGTGTACTTACTTGCCTCGTCATTTCATTTTCCATTACCATTCTTGGCTGTTCTGTGATCATGCATACAAGCATTGACAAAGCGCTCTGAAAGTCTTGCCGGATGTAGGCAAAATAAATTCTAGCAGAAGAGTGGAAAGATGACTGCAACTGCAAGTGAGTCATATTAAAGGCTAAAAACAAAACGAAAGTGTAAAAGTTAAAAAGTGAGAGCCGCATGGGCCACGTTCAGTTAATTGTTATTCACTGACAGGACAGATCATTTGGTGGTGCCTACAGAATTGTGATAGTGCATAGCTGCCCCTAAATAGCAAGTCGAGTGGCAGTATTTTTCTTTACTCTCGTGTAACAAAATTTCAAACATGTAAGAATCCTATACATATCGGAGCTTTGAGTTCTGTTATATTGGTAATTGGTTTTCTGTAATTCTATTCAGCTTTGGTGAAATAGTTTAAATTATTAAAATTACGGGTATATTAAATAAGATTGAAGTAAGAATTTGCAAATTTGCAAGTAAATTCTATAAACCATCATGATTTTATTTTATATTTGAACATTAAAATTATAAAAAGACAGCATCTGCAACTTTTATATCTTTTATCTTACTTCCGGTAACGATAAACAATGTATGTAGTTGTGTGTTCAGTCAATTTACACTCAAAGGCATGCATCTAAAAACTTGGTAACACATTACAATCAATTATTTTGATACAAGTTGTCGATATCAATTTGTTCGTGTGATGTTGATTGTAGGAAGTGTTCATTTCTTAAGCTTTAAAAGTTTATAGCATGTGAATTGATTTGAGAAAATAAGTGCACTGGTTTTATTTTAGGTATCAATGTAATAGGTGATAGGTAAACCAATTATTATATGGGTTCTAAAAGCAAAAGCAAAGATTATGAACAAAAATTCCAAAAACCTTCATGTGTCATATCACGTTTTGGCAGCTCATTTTGGAGGACGACTCTACATCATGTCATACACATTTTTACTTTGCACTTGATTATTAATGGTAAACGATTATGGAAAAACCGGACGAGGGTAATTAAATTGCATAGTTTGACATTTGACATAGTTTCCAATTCAGTTTTCAACATGCAGATGGAATATGCATGGATATGGGGGTAAAAATGAGCAGTGGTAATGATGCCATTGCTAAGTATCATAATTATTGTGTAACCGGTATGGCGTTTTTAGTGTAAATTCCCTTTCTAATGGAATACTTATGAATATGAATAATATTGATATTGATATATGTGCGTAGCACCTACCCACCTAGTGTTAGGTTTTTAGTTAGTTGCATCTTCACGCATTATATCATTGTCCCTCCTGTGCAACCAAGTGTGCACTTGTGTAAACTTCTGTAGGTATAGTGCAAACATGTGGCTACGTATTGCAATGCATGTGACTAACGATAAGTGAGAGATAACTATCATAGTACATGAAACGGATGACTGCAAATGCACATTCACACATTACTTTGTTGGTTCTCTGTGAGATACAGATAGATATGAAGCAATGCGATTTGCGACTATTGTTGATGCGTTGTAAACTAATGTAAACGTAAAATATCTAGGAGCACATGCGTTTGATATCAATTATCTCTAGTTAGTATTTATTTAGAATCAAAAGAAATATACAGAGAGGACAATGACCAACAGGCTAGTTATCCGATGATGTTAGTCTGTGAGCATATATCTATTACATGTGGCATAAATATATCGACGAGAGCTGTTTTTTTTTAAATATTTTCATTATGTATTGCATTTTGCATTAAATATTAATATGACGTACATATTAAAACATCACTATTAACTATGTATATATAGCACTCGGGATATAACTATCGATTTCAACACATATGATTTTAATAGAATTATTTCGATCTAAATCAGCAGGACACTGGATTCATGTTTGAGTTGTAGTTTACTACTATTGCAAAAACGGAAATGCTGACGGGTGTGTGAGTGCAGTCATATACTATATGATGACAATAGCCAAACCCCACGCCTACAACTGAAAACACTTTTACATGACATGAGTTTTCGCATTGTAGTGTTGAGGCGTGAATTAAGGATTACACACTGTATTTAACTCTCTCAAAGTTTTCAGAGAAAGTGTTGTGTTGTAGTAGGTGCGCATCTTTTTATCTGAAAAACTAATCCATGAAATAATAGGAAATTTTGTAATGATTTCAACGATACATGGTCGTAAAACACTAATAATGCTTTCATTGTTAAAAATTCTGTTTTGGAAACATGTTGAAAGTTTCAAAGAGTTATGCAAGAGTCCTTTTAGAAGATACCGTACAGGTACAGGTTATAATGATTACAATATAAATTTTCACATTTATTTCAACCTAAGTAGAAATGGATTTAGTATGTTCTTGCTCATGAAGTAGGCAGCACTCATGCCATAAAACTGGAGTTCTTATTGAAATTTAAGACATAAACACACCGAAGTTAAATTGCTTTTAGTCTTTGGGTTTGAATTCTTAGCTTTATTTTCATATTGTGAAAATATTTTTTTCCCTTGCAGTTAAATCCTCTTGTTAGTGATGATGGCAGCCAGCAAATTATCCTCGATGATGGCATATTTTACGCTAGTCTTGTCAGTCAGCCTCATTTCAGTAACTCTGGTCAGTGGACAATGCTTCAAAGAAGACCAAATTTCAGAGCAACCAGCGTCAGAAAAGGCCACGTCGGAATATCAAGCAGTGTTTTATGAACAACAGTTGGAATTTTCTTTGGATATGTTCCATAAGCTGTACAATAAGGTGGGTTTACAGAAGATTTAAATATTTCAGTTTACAAACAAAAATAAAAAGTGCATGAATAAATAAGAATGTAAAAATATTAAATGTATTTTGTATTTACAGGAGAATCGGACAAATCTCTTTTTCTCACCATACAGTATTCACCAAGCACTGATAATGACATACTTTGGAGCAGGTGGGGAAACCCGAAAGCAACTTCAAACTGCTTTGCATCTCAAAGAGACGGACACAAAGGACGAGCTAATTAGAGCTTTCAAGATGGAGAATTTTTACCAGGTTTTAAAAATTAGAAAGTGATGTAATATATATTTTATGGTGGGTACAAACTTGAGAGGGATTGATTTATGACTTTATTGCGACTTTATTTTAGGAAACTAGATCTCGAAAATACAACCCAATATGATCTCAAAGTTGCTAACCGCATCTTTTTCAGTAATGAAGAACCAGTGCGTCCATGTGTTCAAGAAATTTTTAGCAAAGAGATTGAACTCCTCAATATTGTAAATGAGACTGAAACATCTAGAGAGCATATCAACAGTTGGGTTGAGGAAAATACGAGGGGAAAAATTAAGGATCTCATTGGCAGTGGACATATGGACAAGGAAACTAGGGTCGCTATTGTATGTATATTTAAATTTTACATACAATATAATATGCATTTTTCATCGGGTTACTTTTCCGAGGTTAATAAATGTTTCATTTGTTAAAAATCAAGGCAAACGCAGCCTATTTCAAAGGGAGCTGGGAACAACAGTTCAAGAAGTCCAACACGAAGCTTGCCCTTTTCTACGTGTCACAGAAGGAAGTTACCCCTACTATGATGATGTACCAGAAAGGCTCTTTCAGACACGGTATGGTTAAAAAATCAATTATTATATTATATCATCTTTTATCTTTGTTTCCTTTTCAAGTATAAAATTTGTGTATTAATTACTTTATATTTCAGGCGTCTCTGAAGAGCTAAAAGCCTACATCATAGAGTTACCATACGAAGGCGAAGCTATTTCCATGTTTATTCTACTTCCACCATTCACGCCCAACGCTCTACAAGATACCATTTCCCGATTGAATGCATCAACTTTACGTGAAGCTATGGATGGAATGTACCCTGATAGCATAGAGATTTTCCTGCCTCGCTTCAAAATTGAGCAAACCTTCGATTTATCTCAGGTTAGTATTTATCTAAATCCATACCTGTCTTCGTAAATATTAATGAGCATGATTAAAGTGCAACGGCTGGATTGGATGATCCCACAAAACGTAATGCATACTTGGGTATCTTATATGCATTTTATGACATGACATGACTCACGAATCGTTATTCAAGTGCAGGGCTGATCTAACCAGAAAATCATCCACCTCACATTTCCTGACGACTAGCTTTTTTCATGCTTTTGCTATCAACAACCTGACAAAAACCTTCTCACTCCAACCTACATACTGCAATAACTAATAATTTCCTTAGTGTTTGGTAATTTATTAAGTTTAATAATCAGGTTGTGTTGCGGCTCAAGTGCTTTTACGATACGTCCACGAATTTATAATATGGTGTATGTTTTTTTTATAAATTATTAAATCTATTCTTGTTTATGTGAAAAATTACCAGGCGCTCCGGGCCGTAGGTGTTGTTGACCTGTTTGACGAAGTGGCAGCAAATCTCACAGATTTCTCAGAGAAGCCCGGCCTTGCCATCGGCTCGGCACGTCATAAGTCATATTTGGAGGTGAGCGAGCAAGGATCCACAGCAGCCGCTGCCACTGCCCTTATTGGGACGAGGAGTGGACGCCCATTGGATCAAACGAGATTCGTGTGCAATCATCCTTTCGTTTTCTTCATTTATGATAACGCTCTGAAAAACATTTTGTTCATGGGAGCCTTCCACACTCCTAAATCTGTTGAAAAATCCTAATAGAAAAAAAAGTATCTAATGATTTTTTTACCCATTTTTATACCACTTATAATATAATACACATACCAAAACAAGTTTCAATATGATTCAATGTCATATTATATTAATTACAGTATTTGTATATAAAGTGTAAGAATGAATGATGCGTCCTTTATAACCCCATCATATTTTATGTGTGTGAAGTCAATATGCCATCGGATCAGATATCAATAAGAGTATTTTCTTTGTTTACTCTCCTTTCTATGTCATTATAGTTAGCCACGCCTATTGTCCAGTTGGAAACTTTAAACTATGATAAAGTAAAGTTTTATATATTAAGTACTAATACGTATATATTATCTTGGCTTCTTTGTTTGTGTCGGCATCGCCAATAAATAAATGCTGTTAGACTTGTTTTATGTCTTATTTTTGTAGTTTCCGTGTATATCAAGATGAGCTAACACCTTTCTAGTGTATAACAGCTTGTTGCAATCAGATTTTGTAACGGGGATTTTCCCAAATAACAAGAATAAATGGTCAATGTTATATCTTTCATAAACGAGCAATTTAATTGACCACCAAGCATGAAGAGTACAAGTTGAAGTTGAGGCAGAAATGATATTTTAGAAAACTTTGTAGGTGGCTCTATTACAATAAGACCAATCAAGGTTGCGTTTTATGAGTTTTTAAAAGCTCACTTAAGATCTACATGAAAAGGAAACCACAGTTCAGGCAGTAAATAATTTCAATTTTACACACTCAGACAGCACTGATGTTTACGATGGTTTAGAAAAGGGTATGAGATTAAATTTAAATTAGTGTATCAAATGCTATTTCACATGTTCATGGGTTTTATAATATATATGTGCTATGTTAATAATTACAGATATTCGAATGTAATTTGTGTTGTAACTTTTACGAGTTTATGTAATAATATTTTTTTACGGCTGGTGGTTTGCAGTATTGCAATAATGAAAAAAATATGTTGGTATTAAAATGGAATGGACACAAGAGTGCACTTTACGAGCTGGACATATGCAATATTATATTGAGCTTGAGAGAAGGAGGTATAATAAAAATATGGTGCATACATTATCACCAGTCCATTTTAGCCATGCAAATTATTAGAAAAATAGGGTACCGACCGAAAGTTTACAAAGCAGAACCAAGTTGAAAACAGATTTTAATGGAAAAAATGCATGTAGGCAGGTAGTCAAATGATTAACAATTCTCAAAGATGATGTAAAGGTTGACAAGGGAGAAAATTCCCTAATGGTAAGTGGTATCAGCTCATTGACCGGCCATGAAAAGCGGCTTCTTCCTTTATGGTTAATGTTTCTGACCTAGCAATATTGTGCAGAGGCTGTTCTGTAATTCTGCTTTGATAATATATGCACTATTCACTATTATATATATGCTCATTCATCAAGCAAAAAGAACTATATAAGCGATTCTCCTGATCCGAGATTGACTGACTGAAGGCAGCAGCATACTGGTGATAAATAATGAATACATAATACCTGGATACAAAACAAGGGGAAATATCACTTTCTTGATTTGGAATTTGAAAGTTTGCTGGCCTCGCTTTTTTTGTGTTACGTGTGGCTCCTTGAGTCTGTTCCATCATGCGATGCCAATGCAATGCAATCCTAAACCACGCTACTACTTGCGATTAATACGAACATTCCGAGTTTAATAAAAAAATTACAATTCAGTCCAATCCGAGAAGAAGAAGTAAATGAAGTTGCTTGCCATCCAATTCATCGGATCTGAAGAAACTAATCCATGAGCCATGCTGTGTTTCAACAAAAGAAGCTGTTGTCGGAGTCAAGTAGCTTTGTGATAGAAAGCAGAGGTTCTAACTATGTAGATACTACATATGATGAGTATATATGCTATCAACCATTAGCGCTTTTGATTCGGTCCATTTTCTGGTTATCTCATCAACTGCACTGGGTAGCAGCTTGTACTGCGCTCGAAAGTGTAGGCTTTAGTTGTTGCTTATTTTTTTCTTTTGTGCAAACATCATTTTCATGCGGTTGCAACATGCATTTTGTTGCTTCTGCTCCTCTCGCTAAAATAATATGCTGAAAAAATAGTCAAGCCATTACCTTACTTGACTTAATCCGTTTAGCACGCCAAAAAGCTTCTTCTAAACTAGCATTCCTCATCACATCTCTCTTCACTTAGAAAAATTGTAAAATATGCTTGTGTAAAAAACAAAACAATAACATTGTAAAATGCCATGATCTCATATAATATCACATATATGGAAAACGTAATTGCCGAAATCAACCTGATTTCACATGTTACATGGAATCCTCCACACATGTACACAAAAAAAGGAACATGATCACAGCATTAAGGATTCCTCTTCCAAAATTCTGATATGATAATAATATATTACAGCGAGAAAAAAACAATAATACATTTTCAAGGGAAGGATAAATGCATACATGCCGTGATATATAGTTTAACATCAATATAATTTGGTATATCACAAGAACATCCATATGTACATATACTATTGACAATAGTTACAGCAGTTAAACTGCCAAAGAAGCTTGCTCGAAAATGTAACAAATGACACGTCTTCCTCAATTTCTCATCCATTAATTCATTTCCACTTGTTAAATCCAGAGTGTTTTGAGATCATCACTATCATCACGATTATCGTGGAGAAGAGGTTACATAGTAATAAATTTTGTGAAAAGGACGGCTACTTCTACCGAAACTCATATTAAATTTCTCAAGTCGCAACACAGTAGCATCTCCACAACAAGATCAAAAATGTTTTGGACCTTTGTTCACCACTCATTACATTGACATTATTACTGCCTTTATTATTTACAAGGACATGTAGTATATATAATATACCAATCAAGTTTCTTTTGCAATTTTCTCATTGCACTTTGTTTTATATTTTCATATCAACATGTTTGCGAGTGGGGTGACCCCTAAAGAAAATCCGTAATTTGATATTGGAGTTGGAGATGAGATGAGATGAGTGACCAAAAAACAATTTCTAATTATAGGAGGACCATCATCCTTCACTCATTAATTAGCAAAGCTAAGGTGAACTCTATAAGACTTGTGGATTTCTACAGTCATAAATTATGTCATCTAACTTGTACATTTTATGCAACTACTTTTTTGAACTTGATGGATCGATTTTGGTTGCACGATTGCATTGTAAGTGAAGAATCCTTCCACATTAAAAAAAATGCTACACATCTATGTACATATATGTAAATATGTGCATAATATACAAGTGACAATACTTTATAATTTCTAGTAAACGAGAAAACTTTGATGTGTATTAATGTGAAAGAGCTGACAATGGTCAATATGTGATATGAGTTTGCAATGACAATGACAACGACCAACCACCGGCATTTGTATAAGCATTTTTTAATTGTCTTCAATACTTCTCACCACACTATTGGGCTGTGCCAAAGTTTGGGATACTTGAATATTATTGCAGAGTGCATTATTCATTACAAAAATAAAAATATATATGCAACTTCTTATAATATGCCATATTATATGAGGACAGCGCGACAGTACATGTATAATGAATGACAACTCACATTGTTTTCTTGTTCAATTTTGCCAACACATCAACACATAAAACACCAAGATACATTTAAAGTCAACGTAATGTTAGGTTGGTTATTGACCTCCTACGAGTTTTGAGAACTTGTGGGAATAATGCTCAAAAATAAATGTGATTTGTGTAAACAAAAATATGTATATAATTTAAATATACATGCTCAACTATATGTTTGCTATTCATTCGAAGAGTTAAGAGTTTTCAATTAAATGGGCTACTTTTCCACTGACTTAAATATGTAAATAAGTAACTATTTTTATAAAATTTAATCAATGCATTATATGCTACACGACAACAGGAGGTCAGTTAACCTGAAGGGTACAGTGTTCATATTCGAATGTAGTTCTAATATCATGCAAATTATGATTAGATAAGTGTATTACATATACATTTGTAGTGCTGGCTATTCATTTAAGGGAGTGATAAAAGTAATTTGTTACAGTGGGATAGACAAGGGGGACCGTTTAAAAAGGGTTGGTTATTAATACACAGGGCGTCATAAATCTATAAAAGTCAGCAAGCTATGTGAGGACATCATAGCAATGTGCAAAAGCTGAGGGATACACGAAAATGACACGATATTGATCTGAAGTTGATGTGAGGATGACAAAATCACTTGTAAAAAACACCTTGATTTGCTAAATATGTCAAACAAGTTGAGATTTCAAAATTGTTTGCATACATAATGTCAAAAGGGCGATCAACTGACCGGTTGTCACTTAGCTTGTTACTCATTTCATTTTCAATCAGTGTCCTCCATCTTCGCAACGGTATGAATAAGTATAAAAATAAAAAATACAAGACCGTGATGATGAGAGAGTGATGAAAAATCCATGCTATACGAAAATACTAGATGATGTGCAGAGTAGGAGTGGTGCAAACATAAAATGCTACAGAAAATCCATAAAAACATACCAAAAAATCTAAATAATTTTCATTTTGTTGGAAACTGAATGCTAATGTAGTGCCATAAGGGCTTTTAACGGTTGTCATAAAATTTTAATGATCATAAACATTTATATACAGTGTTGACCAAAGTACATTCTTCAGTAAAATGGGCATCAGAGCAACTAACTTTCGTCTGCAATAGGGATATAAAGACTAATGTTGAAATTGTCTCGCCGCATATTATGAGGATTTTTATGATTCTATTAGAAGGACAAGTGAAGTCTTCTTTAATTTCCATTTTTCTGTCAAAAAGGAATACCAAAATTTGACGCAAACACATAAAATTGTTTTTATAGGTGCAATGCTACAGAATTCCTTCAAACGCCATTAAATGACACCTATATTCTATTCTATACCATTCGCAGCTTTCTCACAACAACTTGCTATATATCAATTGTATAAATATAATAAACCTTGATGTATATAAGCACACTTGCTAGCCATTTTAAGTTTTTACTCCTCCTGACCGGTTGCATTACAAAAAGTAAGCAGCGGCGGAACATCAATTATGCATATCAAATCATTCGAGTTCAAGTTTGGCCACTAACATTTAGATAAAGAATATCAGATGAATATAAGTAAATAAATATACAATTTTTTATAGAAAAGTTTCAAAAACTCATCCTAATATACATATTTATATACGTAAGTCATTAAAATGTAATGCATACAGCAGCTCGTTTTCATCTTACGAGCATCAAATGAATTCCTTGGCGGATTCAATTGTTACTTTGACTTGGTGAAGTTATGGTCATTAGTAAATCAACTGCAGATAAGTTTGTCGTTTGAGAGCTTAGAAGTAAAGGGCCCTTTTAATAATATAAAATGTAATAACGGCACGAACCTACTAAACCTATTAGCTAATGAATGAACAACAGCGGAATTACATTTTTTCATCATAATATTCAGTGGCACTTTGTAAAAAGGGGAATGTTCATGTTCACAACATTAATTATTCATATTCAGGATCTTAAAGGAGTGTGCTTGGTAGTCATCAAAAATAATTCAATGCCTTTTTGCAAGTAAATCTACATGAAATTAATTAGCCCTTTAGGCTCACGTTCCTTTAATTATACTGATGCAAATCTTGAAAATATGTATGTTGCTCCCATATGCATCTTCTATTTTGTATGCGCAATTCATGTCTAAAACATGCACTTCTTCAATAGGCATGATTTTTACCTATTCATATTCATGAATTCATCTTTAACAAGCAAAAAAAGTATACTTTTCGCCGTTATATACCTTCCTACACTCAAATTTGTAGAATTTTATGCTTCGCGAATGACGTTGAAAACAAAAATTGCCATTAGTTGAGTTGGATCATCAAAGTAAATAATAATTGTGTTAATATTCAAAGTACCCTATAATTCAAGTAGTTCAAGTACTTGTTGCACATTTTGCTCTTTAAGTGCACCAGCATAGAAGAGACAAACGTTAGTTTTGTTCATACTTCTATATACCACGACCACGAAGCTTTATACCACCTATGTGCAAAATTGCATTGTATGCTAAATTAGAAACCAGAAATAACATGAAGGCTAATTTGCATAATCACTCTAACTTTTGAAATGGTTACTTTTATTCATTTAGTGATGTGATAATTGAAATCATAAAAATCAAACGTGAAGTTGAATAAACTATATCCAGAGGGAGAAGTGAAAAATTATTCTTATCATTGTGGATTACCAGTTTTTTCATGATTTCTTTCTATCACAAGAACACGATACGATGTATCACAAGGTATCATAAAAAGTTTTGGTTGAATAAATAAAATAAAAGTTGCTTCTTTTTTAAGGCAGTGTACAAAAGTCATCCTCTATATACCCATTCAAAGCATCAATACCATCTTCATTTTAATTAATTGGCAATGCAATACAGTGGGAGCCAAGTGGAAACATTTTAAGTGAACGAAACTTGTTCTGACATAAATAATTTTAAGATTCTATTTTATTATTAAATATTTTCAATTTACTCCACTATACAAACACACAAAAATTCTTTTTATACACGTAGACGTAGCAGATTACTCAGTTTAATGAAAATGGAATGAATGACGGATGAAGATTTATTAAAGTGGAGTCATTGAAATCATTGATTAACAGAATTGCTTATACATTTAACATTGCACATACACTGTTTCGTGTTTGACATTGCAACGACGTACATTAAAGTCATAATGAGCGGTGTAGAGACCCCCACCGGGTTCCATATTATTATTATTATTATATATTGTGCATATTATAAACAGTTAGAAGAAATTACATTATAGTAGCAGAAACCCCATTTACTCACGTCCCTACGTAAATATTACGATACATCTTCAAGATTGCAATCAATAATAGTACAGAAGACGAACTAACTCGTCAATTTATTTCAACATTTATGGTAAACTCATTAAAACCTTTATCCATCCGTAAATAAATATCACTTTCCTTAAAATGCAAATTTCCTCCTTTGGTTTATTGCAGTTTTGCTGCAACAACGTGTCTCCTGATGCCGTAATATAACTATAAGATTGAAGATTGAGTATTGTATCAAAATTTAACATTTTAGACTAAGAGCATCGCAGTAGCAAGGTAATGTATATACAAACAACTGTGTGGGATTGCAAAATCAAATTCAAAGAATTATACCCATTATTACATTGGATTGATGTTCCTTCTGTCGAATTCCGTTGATCACGCGAATTGATTATGATTACATATTTTTGCAATACCTAATAAATCCTATGTAGTCAGTGGCCCAATGTCCAATGCCTCCCAGCATTTTCTCCCCCAATGTAATTTATAAAAACACATTCTTTGTACCATAATTCATAACCCAAGATAATCATAGGCGCGCTATATTATTTACATATATATATTTGAATACTGATAATCTTCAAAAAATTTATACTCAATTGTAGTTGTTGTAGTCGAAGGCAAACCTCAAACTAAGAACGTTTACTCAAACTTAAGGGTCGTGTGGTTGTTTCAAGAAAAACTGCAATACTGCACTATAACGCACCGGTTTACTAATATGGTGAAAACCGCAGACAGTGAACAGTGAATATCTACTTGCGAATTTCAGTCTGTCTTCTTGTACCATTGAAATAGGTACAAAGTGAGTAGCCTACATTTTTTTCGAAAATTGCATTTTCCTTTGTAATCACATCAAAAAGTTATTTGAATTTAATGATAATTATGAATATGCATTTCTGAGAAATAATGCGTGAATGCAAGTACCTTGCACAAAAGATGCATGTCAGTCGTCACATGATGGCGAACACCTTGGACTCACGACTGTGCCATGACTTGACTATATAGGCTCGACTGCAAAATAGAAGAGTCTGTGTTAATTTGTCTAACTACCTAATTTTAGTTGGCCAAAAATGCATTTTGCTAAAATGTGGACCCAAAAGGTGCGTTTGAGAATTTCATGAAAACCTGTAAGTATAAGGTGTACTGATGACAAGGTTCTGTTTTACATTAATTGCGTCCATCCCACATGGCTCAATAGCGGAGCAAGTAACTTCATCTTGAACATTTATCATACTTTTGTTGTGTCACAAAAACTGCATCGTATTCGTGTCTCGCAATGCAATGTGTCATGCGCTTATGTTGGTAAGTTGAATATGTCGAGTAAAGTGTTGATTAAAATTCATCTTGTCTGTGGTGCATGCATATGCACTTGATTTGATGTTAATCATAAATTATATATAGTGAGATTGTAGTTTGTACGAGTCAACCTAAAACCTGATAGTCAAGTTAAAGGGAGGCATGGATTTTCAAAGTCATTGCATTGTACCCTTGAACAGTTTTTCCTTTCAAACAACTAATTATGCAATTGATATTGCATCGTAGAATGGATGATTGGGTCTGCTGGGGAGTGCTTCCTTCTGTGAGGGAAAAGAATATAAACAAGACATGACACTTGACTGTGTGAGCTGAAACATTTGAATGAAACATGTAACATTATATAGCCTAAATTATTGCGAGTCAGTCAACACGTCAGTAAATCAACATTATAAGGGAGCAGTCGAGTAGTAGATGGGTCGTGATTTGAGGGATTCAAGTTAGATGAAGCTGTGTACATCAAAGATAAATCATCATTGAAGGTGAATAGATGACGAAAGTTTTATGCTAACTAATCTGAATCCTGAATTGACAAAAATTGGCATGAAAATGAAAATAAAAGAGAAAACTAAATAGACTGTGCGAAATACAGTGAATATTGACATTACTATCTAGGAATTTACATTTCCCCAATGTTTTTAAACTGAGATTCTTACATTTCCTTGTTGACATTCGAAACACATCTATTCTCTCAAGGAAAACATGATCAGGCGTATTTTTGTTCGTATTATAAAGAAAATTTGGGTACTTTTTTTTGCTATAATTAGATTAAAGAACTTTCCTTGTTGACATTCGAAACACATCTATTCTCTCAAGGAAAACATGATCAGGCGTATTTTTGTTCGTATTATAAAGAAAATTTGGGTACTTTTTTTTGCTATAATTAGATTAAAGAATAGCAAGTACGCTAAAAATCTGCTCTGTCCACTCTACAAGAGAAAATGTCCTGTTGGTAATGCATTCACTCCAGTGTCATTTCCGACATTTTTTGTACGCATAAACAGATGCGCCGCTACATTACTGTCAATTTAACACGGCGTCTCTCAATGTGACGAATTGAAATCAAGCCGTATTACCTGTACTTAATATACTCTGCCGCCGGCACCAAGCGATTTCTCCACTTACAGCTCGGCGCAGGTGATATATAAAAATGCTACATATAAAAAACCCTTATAAGTTACATATTGCTCAGATTTGTTTGTTGGTCGTTGGTTCGCCGTGATAGTTTCAAAGATGTAAATGTCACAGTAAACTAATCTGTCCTGCTAAAGAGATCATTTCAAAAGAAAGTTTTTTTGAGCTCTCTCCTATTTGATTCCTATTCTTCATGCTCTGTCTTATATGTTCATGTTCATCATCTAATCATGTCTTATTTTAGTTTATATGTGTGATTTCTGATTGTGATTATAAGACGCTCACCAGTGGAGGTAAATATTAAATGTATACATCATTTCCGACAAGAGAGGCATTTTTAACGCCTGCAGTGTAGTGAATATATATCTAAACCTAAGGCGGCAAACAGCATTATTACATGATATCGGCATAATTTTTTAGATGTGTAAGGAACCAAGGTGCGAACAATGACCAGAAAGATATCTCTACGAGGCGTGCTAATATTATTGCGTCCGTACGGCATAATACAAATAATACTGAAGTGTATATGTTGCGTATGTATGCAGCAATTTTGCAAATGAGCCTTTGTTTGAGTGCAATTCCGTATTAGCCAGGTTTTGTAAGCTACAATATTTGTGAATACTTTAGGTTTAAGGTATGCAAAGAGACTTCGAGACCGAAACCTGATGCTAGCATGAATGATGCTATTATATCAACTTTCACTTGTGAATTAGTATGCTAAATTGGCAGGATGCTGCAACGATAGTTTATTTTAAAATGATTAAAGGGTAACAGCTAATTTGGCACTTTATGTGCATATGGAAGCTGTTACAACAGAGGTATTTTTCAGTGTTTGCATATAGATTTTCATTAGATTTCATATAGATTTTGTCCAGCTCTGTATGCATATGGATGGAACTTCGTACGATCCATATGCAAGAGTAGATAGATTGATGTTTATTCAGCCAATAATCCCCAATCGAAGTAATAAGGTATGTACAATACAATGTAAAAATCTAGGTCTCTAGGATGATTGGGTACAATGAATGGGCCTGTCAGACAGTAAGGTACTAAGGTACACAGTTCTGTGTAGAGAGACGTCGTCAATATGGTCATCTTCTGCAGCAGTAAAATCATTGCTCATATCAATTTACACTCGTCTCCGCTACAATGTAAATATCGGTATACAAAACCCCTAACTCGTAGATACGCGTTTTTTACCAATTTAAACACATGTATATTTTAAATTTCTTTGCAAAGGTGGCCGTGCTGCGGTTGGCACATGTACATGGACTTGGTCTAAGACTACTTTACAGGGCAGTATGTAAAATTATTATTATCACGACTATGCATTTCGAATTCAAGCCACCTCCACAAAGAACCTATTGTTAGCCTTCTTGATAATCCTTTGGACACATACCCTCAATTGTCATTTTGCCTTTGCCACAAGTCAATAGATTTACATGCATGTGGATTGGTAGGTATCTATGCGTGTATTCGAAATAAATGTTACCTATTTTTATTGTTACCATTTAAGCTGGTTAAAGTCAATCAGAATGCAGAATACAAGTTATATTTTCTTCTTTGCACTGTCAAATGAATAGGTATTCCTGAAGCTCCTCTGTATGCCAAAGCATTATTTTTTCATCATTATCATATGCTGGGTAAAGGATACATCTTATTACGAGCATATTGTAATGCACCTGGTGTTGGAAGAAATATCATATTATGCTCTGTTGAGAAACCCTTTATTCATAGTACCCATTTGTTCATGCATACACCGAATTTGTACTGAGAATTTGGAATCTTTAGCCACTACTCTGGTTAAAGAGATATGCAATATTCAATGCCTACACTGGTAACTGGTATAGTATGTACGTATTAAGAATTCAATAAGTTGGTAAGCTACACACACGCATTCTTCATTAGGCACTTGAGTAAATCTACTTAAATCGTAAGAAATAATAACGTACCTGTGCCTATTTTACTTCTATACCTAAAATGTGCTTCAGTCATCATAGAAATGTATTACGCTACGTGGTGTACACAACGTTCCCACTGAAGAACGTGCTTCGTTTACGCCTTATCTGCAAGCACCATCATTTATATGACATGTCTTGTTTGCTGTCCTCCTGTTATCAAATCATGTAGGTATGTGCATGGCATGCAGGCTTGTTGCATTTCTTCGATGTTCACAGACAATTCATGCAGTTGTACTGACTGAACTTCAATTAGATTACAGAAATATGCATTGTCTATTCATGTGGACTATCTTAATAATCTATATAATTGTGTACAGTAATACAAAAGGAATACATTGTAATATCAAAGGCCATTTGAATATACAAATAGGAGACTCGACGACCAAAGGATAAAGGGACCAAAAAGTGGAAAACCAAATGCTGCTGAGACTACTGTGAAGTCTGCATATACAAAGTCTCCATCCCAAATCCTTCTTTTACAATAGTCTTGCTTTAAAAAACCAACCTGTAGTTACATCTCATTTCTAACGTGTGTGTCTTTTCATTTGCATCAAGTTTGTGACATTGCCATATGGAAATTTTACCGATTTTCTCAGAGCTCGAGAACCATACTCATATAGTCAGTTTAAATTAAAACCAACATGCATCTCTGTCTTTGTCTATCGAACCTCTCCTTGATAGTAACTTGGTTTGTCTAGTTTCATTGCGCTTTTACTCAAGATAGGAGTCGACGTAATTGAGTTTGAACAAACATTATCACCAAAAGCCGTTTTGGTTTTGTCACTCAAAGTCAGTTATAGCACATTCTTAATCTCACTCCGGTTTTACTCAGTTGAAGCCAGTCGTGGTAATCGCGCACTTACTGGAATCGTCTTTATATAAAGACTTTTGTTATATTAATCTCTTTAAACGTTCCATTTCATGCAACAACAGCTCTTATGCATGCAGATAGTAATGCGCTCCTTGTCGTACCAGATAAAATTTTTCAGTCTCGAAGAATCGAGTCAGATTTGACAGATTTATAATAAGCTTTTCACTCGCTATTTAGCTGAATGTGTCTGATCATCTACCAATAATACCATCACATACAATAAGAGTTACACACCAAACGATAGACAGTTTTAGTTTCATGGCATTACTTTTGTTCGGCATTGTTCTATCTGCGATAGTGTATATAGTGCGTGCTTGAAATAGAAAAAAAATCCAATCATAATGAATAGAAGAACAAGAGAGGCTGGCAACTGATTTTGAGATCCCATATATAAATAAAAGACACGTTTTGTTTACTCAAGCATTGTTAATTGTGCAAGAGAGAAACAAAAAAACATATACTACTACTATTCTACTACTGAGAAGTGCAGTTTTTTTTCATCGATGATCGAAAAAGTAGGGACTCAAAAGACAACAGCCAGTGTTTAGCCAAAAAAGAACTGCTCCTGTATTCTTTGTAGTACTTTACTACTGATTTTTTGTGTGCTGTGCACTATCATCTCACTTGCACTATTGCATCTCTTTTTACTGCATTCCATCTGCGGTCTCCCTTGTGATAACAATATATATAATAATATAATACTAATGCTGCATGGCTGGTTGCATTATTGTACACCGCATCGCATCGTATTTTCTGCCATGTAGTATATTATTGTTGTCAAACTCTTGTACGAGTATATTTCGTGAAGCCTGCAGCAACCAGTTGACGCTATACACTGATCCAACAAGTTTCATCTCATTTGTTGCAACAGCTCTAGCTCCATCTCATCATCGTTGTCGTCGTCCCCAGTCATCATCAACAGTATATTGTTGGGAGGTTGTTGGTTGAGTTGACTGGCATAAGGCAACAGTGATCATTATTGCAGCATCACATCGTCAGCAAAATCTAGCAAACAACGAGCGTTACGACAAAAATGAATCTCTTCACAATTCGAATCTGATGTTTGCCACAGACAGAGAGTGATCTTCGTGAAGCCGTGTGTGTGGCTCTTCAATTTGCTTTTGCTACGCTAAATACATATATATACATATATACAATCCGTTTTTACAACTGACGGCGACGGCAGCAGCAGCAACAGTAACAGAAGCAATATATACAGCAACTGCAACCTGCAACGTCCTTCTCCTAAGAACCAAGGCCGGTCAAGGCAGTTGAAAATATACATGCATTTTTTTCGATATTGACATAAAAACTCACATATATCCGTTTAAATGTGACTTTTTACTTTGATAACTTGACTCGTTTCTTTAATAAACAATCTCACCGGCTCAATAAATATATATATATGTTTTTGTAAAGTGGTTTTCATCTCTTCTCAATGGAAAGATGTATTTGAAGTTTGCCCTGTGACAGTGTAGAATTGTAAATCTTCTTTTAAAGAAGGAGAAAGCATGCAAGCTCAGCACAACTTATA
>JAANSM010001076.1:0-20966 GCA_036850725.1 Orchesella villosa | reverse complement strand
CCTATAATTTCGCGTTTACGTACTTCGATATCTACTCATTTTTTAAATACTGATTGTTATCAAAATCTAAAGCTATATGCATCTATATACTTATATGTTTGTGCTGCGCAAATTTAAGTTCAATCAGCTTTATCTGATGATTCATGATTGCTCTAGCTTAGTCGTGATAGACCATCAAGCTAAGCACCATTTATTTGATTTGTGATGTAATCGTCACCTGCCTACCCTTCGCATGCCAAACCAATACCTAGATAAGAAATAGAAGCATAACTTAAAAGATAAAATCAGAATAAAAATGACCGTTGTTGGTTGGTTGATGGCTGAGTTTGAATCCAGTGCATCATTTACAAAGGTACATTTCACTTTTATTTGCGTTTTTTTGCATTAACTTCAAGTATGTAAAACTTGAAAGTAAAAGGCAAGGTACTTCATCGTCGCATTAAGCAACACATCTAAAGGTCTTTTCTTGATAATTTATTGCTCTCCACACTCCTTCACCATCACATTCTCTTAAATAAGCAACCACCAAAAGCGTAATTTCGTTTATGCATGCTGCCCCTACAAAGCTACAGTGGAAACGCTCCTTCCTGATTCCGCAGTAGCTTGTCGGTTCATCTAAGAAAATTTAGATTCTACTTTTGATGCTGATATTTTAGCTAAAGAACGATCCCAAACCACCCAAAATGAAAAACACATGCACGAACTCATAACAGCCACTTGTTAGATGGAAACAAATGTCATATTATATTTGTAGGGGAGAGTTGTATAAAAAGAAGAGAAAAAAATCATTTTTTACCAGTGCCCCACGACGCAAGGACGGGCTCGTTCATGATGGGGCACAGTAGTAGTAGTAAAAAAAGAGAGAGAGAAGGTCGGAGCAAAGTTGTAAATAAAGAATCTTCATTCTGTCCCAGCCGCCCATTAATATTGGCAATGCAGTGTCAGCGTAGCTCACCTTTGCTTTCCTTCAACTTACATTACATTCACATCAGATGAGATTATGGACATGAGATTGTGTAACATGTGAGTGAGTGCCGAGAGCACAGAAACCAAGAGAACGAATGAAGAGAAGGGAGAACTCCATCCTCATCATAATTGTGATCACGTTGGTCGTGGATTCCCACTGGGCTCAAGAAGTAAATGTGGAGAAAAGGTACACACACACTTCAGTAACGAAGAAGAAAACTTGCGCTACTTGCCATATACTCATAAATCCCAACAAAGTATGTATAAGTAGATGTATGTATGTATGAAGTTGAGTCGAGCAAACATGTACATTATACACCCGCACCGCTGTAAAACGTTGTACTATTTGCAGCTGGATAAAATTCAAAGGCCAACCTTAAAGATATATGGAAGCTAATATACCGTGCGGCGTTCTTCTGATGGACGACACTGAGCAGAAAGAAGAAGACTTGTTTTTCTCCATTTCTTCAGAATAAAGTATCCTCAAGAGTCATTCATTTATTTATGGCAAATTGTGCGAGATAACACTAGCTATGAAAATGAATAATGAAGTGAGCTCTCCAAGTGCAATATAAATCTGCGTGAAGTTCTCATTATTGTATGAAGATAAAAATATTTTATATTTTATTATATCACTGAGTTTGTGTTAGCAAACATATTATGCACAAAACCATACCGCAGCATAATTTTTTATAGAGAATCACCAAGTGTCAAAAAATTGTATTAGGAAAGAAATCAAAATCAGCCGAGTTGCTCAACCTCTGCTGTTTTGCTTACAAGCAATTGAAAATCTACACACATTTAACTGGTGTGTTTGGAAAAGTTCTTGCTGAAACTGGAATTTCAACAGGAAAAATAAAAATATTGATTACATCAATATATATGAAATGTGCAAACAACTACCGAGTCGAACCACTATAATTTTATCAAGTAACGTAAATTACTCCTTATTTGACAGATTGTTTATTATCTCTGCTCACATTTTGCTAAAATTCCATTCAGATTCAATTTTTGTAGCTTCCAAACTACAATACCTATAAACAGGCAAGACGAAAAACCCGTTCCAGGAGTTCCAGGAGTTAAACCCGTTCAATTAGACCGTCCCGAGAAAAGCTAGAAGGATTTTGTGAACTCACTGCACAAGAGTTTAGAAATCCGTACGTCATATAAATTTAACTCATTCTGTATACATTCAAAATAACGCACCCTCGATTTGTTCGCTTCTCTTGTAAGAAGTAGCAAGTTTTACAAGTGTTATCATAGTGTCATCTAAATTTCGAATCTGCATTAGAACTTCAGAACTTGTACTTCCAAGGATTAAAATTTAATATTGAGTAAAACTCCCCAACACAATATTTTGGTCTTCGAAAGAGACAGAGAAAGCATATGCCTCTGGCCATATGCCTCATAATACCTTCTCAATGTTAAATGTGCAAATATCTTTATATACTAACGATAAGTATTGCAAGTCCTGCTCAACACAGAATAGGTTCTTTCTACCACATGGCGCTACCAAAGCTATAACAAGTTAGGCAAAGAAACCAAAAGGAAACAAGCTAAGAATATGGGTTTGGGCTCGGTCCAACTGGCCGGTCTTAGGAAAATCTCATAATTCTAAACATCCTGAAACTTTCATTCTGTGAATGGCTAAAGAGATACCAAAGCAATTTTCGCCAGAGTCTTCGTTCGTACCACCAGGGAATTTTGTTTCTCTCTTGTTCTTGTAATACATGAAGTCTTGTTATTACTTTCAGTCTTTTATTGTTATTGAAAGGGTTATGAGATGACACTGATGAGATACTCCCTCCACCGACTTCGTTCATAAAAGCTGACAGTTGAATTACAGGTGATATTAAATGCTTCGTCGTTATATTTTATTTACTTTCCTCAAGTTAATTTTCGTAACGTGTTTGGCATCTCAAACAAAGCAGTTTGTATCAATAGGCCCATATACACGCATGCATGTATTTTCACAAGATATGTGATGTGTGTGATATTTATCAACCATTGCAAGAAACATATAAGCATGTATGAATTGTCTAATGCATTTCATAACCCCCATTGTCCAACTGTTTCACTGTGCCATTTCATATTTTGTCTTTTTTATGTGTCCGCTCACCGCTTCTGTGCAGACAGCACAAACAAAACAGTGAAGAAATGAAATGAACGTTAGTTACTGCCATGCACTATCCACCTCAATGTTATGGCTTTCATCACCAGGCATATATGTATAATATGTTATTTCTCTCATCCCATGGTATTTCACGTACCTTCCACTACTGTTACTGACTGGACAACTGTGCACAACACCAAATTGGAATCAGGTTTCATGGTCTTTTTTCTGAGAAATGAACATTTTCGTATACCAAAAAAAACTTGAGTAACTAACCCCTCACCTTACAACAAATAAGGGGGCGCGATTGCTCTACTGTTACCACGAGTTTTCCCAGAACGACATGAAAATGGATTTGGCTCCAACCAAAGGTACAATTTCGTCTGTGGAATTAATGCCCCGGGAAAAGAAACAACGATTTGAAAGAGTCCATAAGAATATAGTGTTGATTACGCCGTGTGCAGAGAGAACCGAAAGTTTATACAGAGAAACCCGTTTCCAAAACTAACTAAACAGAAATCATTAGGACAGAGAGAGAGAGAAAGCGACCCAGGAAAGCAGAAAGATGAGACACATTCACGTCCACCTCCAACTGGTTGGCAGTGAAAGAGGCATTTCTAAAGCCTCAAATTATGTTCGATTATATAATACGTCTCTTAGCTTGTATACGCGATAGAACCAAGTATTGTACAAAAGTGGCGAGTGACTAATAGAGCCCAAGTCATCCTGGCTCAGGAACGGGCTATATATGTAGGCGTAGATGGTGCACATTTGCTGAGAAATACTGGCACACGTTCATTTTTCAGAGGCAAAGAGCATCCGTAGCACACTATAATATTGGCTCTTCTCAGATATCTGACACGCAAAGAGAGAAGGAAGGAAGAAGAGGCTTTACAGAAGCAACCTTCAGCTCATATTATACAGCTCGTGACTCTCTCTCTCTCTCTTTCTCTCCCACTTTTAGTTGAGTCTCTTTCTCTCTCTGGGCAAAAATGAGTGCTTTTGCTGCTGCTACGCACTCACTTTCTGGAGCTCTGCTTGCTGCCAGCTGCTCGTCTAAAGGAGAGAGAAACGCGAGAGTGAGAGGAAAGAAAGGAAGGGACGTAATTATGCCAGTTATCCTGAATCCCGAGAGAGACCATAGTCAACGCTTAGGTCATCCCGTATAATGGTTTCATTTCTTCCTTTCCAACAACAACTAGTGATGCCTCTAATACGGCTTTCTCTTTTCATTATAGCGTACTTTTGCCTTTGTGTTGTTTCTATCATTGCCTACTTCTTTCTCGCCTCTACCGTCTGACTGAACGACTCGCCTGACTTGACTGCTACCAGCATCCGCATCATCCACGGGAATAAAAGCGTCCCTCCTCCTGCTCGTCTCCACTCATCCTCCTTTGTCACTTGTGAATCATGTATAATTCTTGGGTTTTTCCTGTAAATGAACGTCCGACAGCTAGAAGAGATATGTCAACCAAATAATATGGTTGCTGAGGGTGTGTAATCTGGATGAGCATAGCATATATATGCATGTATAGACGTCGTTTATTTCTATGTTACGATACGATCCGACCATACATTCTTTGTCTGAGATTCTGGGGAGTAATCCAGGTTCTTCTAATTTCATGCACTGTCGTATTAATGCTATATAAATGTATCAAAATCAATGCGAACCAACTGCGAATCAGAGGTACTTGTATATATAGTGTCAGCATGGATCACAGAACGATATACTGTTGCATCGTCTTTCTACCCTCATGTTGATGTCATTGTTACTGTTATTATTACACTCTCCCTGGAATGAACCAAGGTCTGCTGTATTCTGTCGTATAACAGAACCACCACCACCATACACGATGTTAGGAAAAGCTGAAAACTCCTGGTGGTAGACAATATTGTGGCAATAAGTAAAAGCAATTTCATAATATGATTGTATGCAGGGAAAAAGACAATACACATGCCGTATCATTATGTATTGTTACAACTGAACATTACTTTTTAAAGCTGGTCAGGCAATGGAAGAGCGCGGAGTGGAAGCTGAGAACATGAGAATTGACTCACTCTCGCACAATATGGTGGCGAGGAAATGGAGTTGTGAGCCAGAAAGTCACTTAACATTATTAACTAAGGAGATGAGACAGACCTTCTGTTTTATGCGTCGTTTACAGACTGAGTTGAGCTGAGCACAGTGGGTTTGTGCCGTTTATTTTGATGGCACAAAGAACTGGTTAAAGTTTGTCCTATATGCTGGTATCACCGTAGCATAAATATAAATGCAATAGCTTTCCATACAGGGTCACGGGACAACGTTGCTAGATATTTGTGATTTGTGCCAAATCAGTTTTTGAAAATGATAAGAAGTAAATATGTTTTGAAACTCTGATTAGGAACATTTTCAAGAAATAAATTTTGGGAATCCCCATTATTGTTGTAATATATTGTGAAAAGTAAAGAAAATAATTGTGTTTAGCAGCTCAAGAATACATAAATGTAGTAGGTATAAACCATGGCATAAACCGATGTGCGCTTACATTTCTGGCTATCTCTAATTTCCCATTATCTACGGCAAGCAATGTATGATGCCACACTCCACAAACAAAACTATCTACAAGTGATTGCAGCCCTTGAGGCAATAACTTTGTGTGCATCTAGAACCAACAGACAACAAGAGTAACTTGCTCGCTTTGGAAAGGGGAGTAGGCATATATAAATGCAACCAGAGAAATGTTACTACATATTGATAGGTCTAGAACAGCAAAGTTGAACAAAACACGTTCCTCCAATTTTTGGCTGGATTTTTCCCAGTTGTTATTGGAGTATATATATAGCATTCGACCATGACTACTGAAAGAATTTAAATACGAATTTCCGATCGTTCGAAAAATATATACTCCAATAACAACTGGAAAAAAATCCAGTCAAAAATTGGAGGAGCCGGTTTTGTCGAGGTTTTCATTTCTAGACTTATCTATGTATAGTAACATTTCTCTGAATGCAACAAAGTATGAAGAATAAAGACAGGAGGGTCACAGTTCTTGTCCTAGTCAACTCCATCATCCAAAATCCCAATTACACCAAGTTTGAATAGATAGGCATATAGTAATCTTTGTACTACGTGGTATACACCTTCATTAAATTGGTGCACACGTGTGTATCTGATGGGAGATTGCCTGCAGACCAACCAACAACTGTGCAGCACACTAATAAAATCCAGGTTTTGCGTGATTATTAGGAGGACAGGATTTCTATTGCCGTTGCCATAATCATGACAACAGCAAAGACAACCTGGAGCGAAACACCTCTAGATCATCTAAATTTTGTATCACTCTCCCCCACAACATCGGCTTATGCTCCCAGCAACGCAATATACTTTCTAGGGAAGATAGGAAGTTTACTTTAACGCATCCAATTCATCCACATGCAGAATTGCTACAAGGAATGTAACTTACATCGCACACTGACATGGTATGGTGTCCCGTATGATACCAGTTCAGTAACTACTAATATAATGGAAACATACGAGTTTATCTCATATGTGCATTATGCCTGGTTGTGCTTATATGGAAGTGAACTAACGAATTCGACCAACCAACCATTGCATTGTTTCCAAAAAACACCCTTTTATTTTTCTGACAAGCTGTGCATTCCTCTCTTACTCAAACAAGAAAACAAAAGGATGATGAAATGCAGGAATCAGTTCTCATGATGATGGGAAAATTTTATGGCATTGTGAATGTTCCCTGAGATAAAAGCAAGGGCTTCTCCGGGAATTGTATAGTGTGATGGTGCAACATGGATGAAAGCGAGTCGACAAATGGACCGGATAGCTCCGTCAAATGATCATTACTACGACGATGATAGTTTTTTGACCACACGGCACTTCAACAGGAGTAGTAAAAGCTAATGCAAGTTTTAGAAGGCAACTAACGGTAATGGCAATCTGCCACTCTCATGATTGTGACATGACGTCCCATTTCCTTCAAAAATTCAACAAAAGGTATATAGTAGAGTAGGGAGAGAGAAAAGTCCTCAAAAAGCAAAAACAATATATGCATTGCTAGCTGATGTAATTTGCCCTGTCACCTTACACTGGAATCACGCTTGACAGCATGATGATAATCATTGTTCACTCTCAACATCAACCATTCCATTCCTCCTGGACACAACGGATCAGATTTCAAGCATAGCCATTATTATCTTCATCTCGGAAGGGTGGTCAAACCTTTCATGTAACATGGATGAAAAACATTCTACCATGGCATGCATGCAGGTAAAGGTAACTAAAGTAAAAATGACTACGGCTTTATAACTTCTTCTCAACGAACGTTGTATTAAGATTTCAATTTTGTAAGAGCAACATCAGCAACAATGCTTACATACATATGTTAAAATGTTAGCACAATTCTTACATGACAAAATATCATTGTTATTTGTTATACTTTAGATTACTTATCCAGAACCAGTAATAAGATGTTTTCAGATTGTGTATTCATCCCTAATAAATATTATATTGCTTAGCATGCTATTCTGACAAGGGGTATCATTTATTACAGCAGCTGTCTTCATCAATTTGCTCATAATTTCATCATTTTTCAAAAGAGGTAAGTTTACGCTCTTAGAAAAGTTGTGAGGAACGGCTGTCCCAGTTCGTTTTCTGCTACTGTTTTATTACTACGCGTAGTACCTGCCATCCAGAAATCAACTTATCAAACAAGTAACTGCAGCCATCAACACATTTCAAACTCTAGATGAAGCATTCGTGCTCAGAATTGTGGTAGGTTAATTCCTCATACCCATACCGTATCAAAAACCAGAAGCTTCCTCCCATGCGCACTTGTGCTCAAAGACAAGGAGAAACGTTAGTGGGAGGGAGAGCCCAACAATTTCATTTTCTTTGTAATTCACTGACCAAAGTACGGCATATTAACCTTTATTCTTTCGTTTTGCCCTCGGTGGTGTGCCATGTGTTTACTTAAACATAATACTCCTCTTCCACTCTCCTCCACACTTGGTGACTATATAGCCGCAGTACAAATTCGTGAGCAATAACAGTCTTGCTCATCAACTGATGCAGACGTTAGATAGGAACGTTGGTACGTGTCATCTGCTTTACATCTGGGATATTGCGACACTAAAAATTGAATGCGAACTCGGCATTTTTGTCATTTATTGCACTATCGAACCACTTCGTGTAATTCACTTATCCCCATGAACGCATTGTTTTGTAGGAAAACACTTAGTCAGGCCTCCAAAATTCTGTGAAAATGACAGTCGGTGAATTTGATGGTTTATGGAGATGCTCATATACTTATTTTTACATTGGTTGGACTATGTTGGGTTGTGCATCTGGGAGCTTTAGTCAGGCCTCCAAAATTCTGTGAAAATGACAGTCGGTGAATTTGATGGTTTATGGAGATGCTCATATACTTATTTTTACATTGGTTGGACTATGTTGTGTTGTGCATCTGGGAGCAAAGGAGAGCCGAATAAGTACTGTATAGCAATATAACCCCAACAGCATGATTCATATACAAAGTACAAGACAAAATTTGTAGTACCACATCCTTCTCCACTCCTGTAATCTAATCTACTTCCGCATCTTTTCCATAAACATGTAAGAATGAGACGTGTGGAGTAGTGTGTGGTGTGGAGGAGGATGTCGTGCAATATTGCTCACTATTATAGTTACTCAGCGAGGGAGCCAGGCCAGATGAATGGGTAAATAGGAAAAATAAGTCTTTGGTATGCCATAGAAAGCAATACAACGGGAAAAGAAGGGTGAACAGAAAGCAGACTACCATTTAGAGGAGAGAGAAGCTGCATATTTATCATGAGTTAAAACATGAGATTTTATATTAGACACGCTGCGCACATATACACAAAACAAAAGATCGTGGAATGGAAAGACGCACTATGAGCAAAATGCTGTTGATTTCGTGGGACAAGATCAAATTGAAGATAAGAACTTGCTCTTTCTCTCTGGATATTACTTTGGTCGCATTCTCTTACGCAACCCAGTGAAATGGAAAATTAGGCATGAAAAAAGAAGCTAGCAGGCAGAAGAACGAAAGAGAAAGAGGCGAAAAGCAATGGGAAATGAATGGGATTGCAGCACATCCAATCAAACTAAAAGATCGTCCAATGTACGTACCATCTATACATATACTATTATAATATACCTTCTCTATGCTATACATCAAACATAATGGAAAAAGCCAACCTGACTATTTTACTGCTTCTGGGCCTGTGATACCATGCCATATGCGCCTATATGTATACCACTTCCAACTTCAGCATTTTACTCTCTCTCTCTCTTTCACATACTCTCACTCAACTCAACTCACTCACTTGATGAAAAGAATCCCCATCCCATCAAATTTTGGCACTTGGCTTTGGTTTTAATATAGCGTATCTACTTGTCGCGTTGCTTTACTCACGCTGCGTGCTTGTCTTTTTGAGTTCCCAACAAACCTTGTCACATTTTGTCACCCGACTAATTCATTGAAGTGACAAAATAAAAAAAGACAGATCTTCATAATCAAAAACTCACCCTAACTCAGTCCCTATTGCTGAGAACGTGAGTTGTGTTCTGTTGTTGTGAAGCAGTCATTTCGATCGGTGTTTCGTGCTCGTGTTTTGTAACACTTCAAAAGGAAGTTGAGGGCAGAGTCACTTATATGCATGTATTGAAAGAACGTTAATAATCTGTTTCGTTTGCGTTTGGCTACACTGAGCGAGCATTCATTTATATCTTATAACTTTGTAATATCAGCTATATAAAAACATATAAAGCTCGTTCGGTAAATAGCTTATTATTCCCTCAAGCAATTATTGACAGTGATGTGATGGATATGAAATCCGAAAACCATGGTCTATTTCCAGCAAAAAGGCAATTAGTAAACGATGTAGACAGGATAAACCGAACTATCCTAGCACTGAAAGGCAGTAGTTAACCCTTTTGATTGTAATTACTATAATTTTGAAAATCAAACAGCTTGCTTATACCATTGATATTTTATATAATACAAAAAAGGTGGGGTTGAGATGCGTATTTGGCTCTGCTATGTATTTGTAACTGTGCATTAGACAAGTAACTTATTTTTGTGGCACGAGCCGCCACGTAAGTTCAAGTTGCATCATGCAAGATGCAGGCAAACATTTTAGTTCTCTCCTGATTCCGTGTTCATCCCCATTTTAATACCGAAGACGACGCTTTTTCTTCTTTTTCTTGAGCATAGAACACGTGTATACGATGAGACTATATGCATAATGTTATCGTACCGAAAGTTATACATTCATGAAGTCTGATTCTTCAAAACATTGTACAAGTTTTCCAACTGTTGCCATTCATTTACCATTCTATGAACCTTTTTCTTTGTATTTATGAAAAGAAAGAAATATAATATGCGTAGTATTTCTTCATTCGCCCTTTCCATATTACGTCGCATTAGTTGCGTACTGCTGCTCACGCGTGCCTTGTCAACTTTCNTTCTTTGTATTTATGAAAAGAAAGAAATATAATATGCGTAGTATTTCTTCATTCGCCCTTTCCATATTACGTCGCATTAGTTGCGTACTGCTGCTCACGCGTGCCTTGTCAACTTTCCATTATACACACATGGAGACTATAACATAACAATAAGTAATGAATTTTGACCGAGTGATGAAGGGTGACATGAAACACAGTCACGCTCATGCTATTGACTCTTGAACTTCAATTTACGCTTGAACAGGAGAAATAACAAAAACCAAGGGCTCACGGCTCACGTCAGAATTTGTTGTCGATATATCGTGTAGAAAAAAAGGGAACCAAAAACTCAAACCAATAACGTCATTTACACAGGGCAGCTGATGACTTTCATGAATTGACCGGTCCTACACCAATTGATACTGAGACCATTTACACGACCAAGCGTTATAAATAGAACTGACGTCTTCCTCCTTGTCAACATTATTTAGCAAACAAAGCAAACCAGCAATTACATCTGTAACCAGCCACAACGATCCATATGTTACGGACGTCCGAAAGGAACCATATGGGGATGGACTACTTGAAAAGTAAAAACTAGGAAGAGATGAGATATAATATATATGGCAGTTTTCAACTCGACGGTAAACACGATAGGAAGTAGAGAGGGTGAGCTGATTTGAGAGGCTCAAGAAGGGCAGATGGGCATCGTAATAAATTAGAAAAGTACAGAGAAGCTTACACGTAGCTTGAAGGAATAGGGGAAGTTAAGAAACCAAAGAAGTCTTCCGGATACAAAATATTTTGTTCCGCTTTTCCCTCCACATTATACAAACGACGGAGCTTTATCTTTCGAAGGCTTCATCATTCTGAATATATTTTTGTGATGTGTATAAATGTCGCATATAGGATATACCACCTCACCTAATAAAGTGTGTGCGAGTAGATACGTACACATGATGAATGAGTATCTATTCGTTTACTTATAATGCATTTATGTAGCTCATAAGTCGGGCTCGGCTGGGATGAGACTGATGAGAGTTTATTTCATTTCCCATATGGAATGCAGGTAGTTTTTCTCGATTCTATTTACCTAGCAAGTATTTTTACAAGTATATCGTTTTGTTCCCTTTTTACCAGGACTTTTTAATCTGGAGTCGAAGAATAAGTAGGAATATGTCATGTGGCGTGGCTTGCTAGTAGCAGTTACATCAAGTTTTAAAGGATGTTTTTTTGGTTATGGTGTAATAGGTTTATGAGTTCTCTTCCGGATGACGGTATGTTTGGTACACGTCATTCAGATATTACTTGTAATGTATGGTGCCCGATGGGCAAATTGTTGTCGGTGAAGTCCAGCCAAATAGAAACCTACTCACTCATCTCCCTTGCTCTCTTTTCTTTCTCTTACTAATATAAACTCCACTTTATATTCCCTTTTCAACTCACCATCGCATTTATTTGGAATCTATTCGACAGAAAAAGACGGCACATGTCGACATGACACACGGTTTGCCCCTATAATTAGGTGCAGTAATATGGTTCCTCTTTTCATAGTGATAGATAAAATGCTTACAGTTGCGAGCAAGAGCAAGATACATCGTCTGGCTTTGTGTATAATGTAGCAATATTGTAACATGGTCTTGCTCTATGTGGGGCTCTGTACCGTATCAACTACCTACTGAATTTAAAGGAACGTGCTATGAGCAGGATAAAATGGAATACATTGCATTAGATTATCCTTTTTCTCTTGAAATACGTCCATACAGACAAAAGGAGAAAAGGTGGGGAAAAGTCTGACTGCTATCATCCTACTTGACTTTCCTATTTATGCACTTATTGTGAGCCAACTGCTTTGGCTCCATGCAGTGATTCCTTTTTTCTCCGAGGCTTGTATTGTTACTTTTCCATTTGCTCTCCTCTGTCTGTGCATTCTCTGCACTGGTCTCAAGTGAAAGCGAGCTAGCAATCTAATAATCCGTTGCTGTGAGTGAATGAGTAAAACCAGAGGAGACGGGGATTTCAGATGACAGTGATAGAAAAAGCTTGCTGGAAAGAAAGAACCCCCCGAATTTATTGACATTGGGCTACATGCATAGAATATAGGAAACATACATGAAAAAGGCATAAGCTGAGCTGAGCTCATATGCAAGCTTGTGCATGGCATTGCATGCATGTTGTCTTCTCTAAGTCGTCCTCGACTTTATACGATTTGGAAATGGATGGATGTTGGATGTTGCTTCATGAAATGAGTACAGAAAAGCTCAATATGGTTGATGGTGTACAATGCTGGTCCTCATATCTCAATAATAAACACCTTTATATATGAAGATACTCCGTCTTGTACTTAACGCATCAGTAAGTACAAATGCGAGTAGAAAAACTCGAATGTTTTATGTTTATAACTAAGTTCTGAAATTTGTATTCTACTCATCGTTGAAGGCGGGGCTACGAGAAACCCGGGCAATATGAATTCATTTTATGTTTGTTTTTGTTTACATTTATATGCAACTTCAAACATTTCATATCCACATTTTTATTCATCCGTGTGAACTTCGTTTAAGAAGGACTGGGAAAAAGTGTTTTCACACTGTTTAAAAATTATTTAACATTTAGCGTTCGCTGTGAGCTAAACATGGATAGAAAGCTTCTGTACGATAGTGTTTTAAAGTTATCGGAAGATGATTATCTTGATTTTATGCAATCGGTTCACTTGGATTATCCACTTCGATCAAGAGAGTTAACAAACAAGATAACAAACTTTTGGAAGAAAACTTTTGTTAAAGTAAGTTCAAAACTAAAATTAATCATCATAGCATTTACCATATCATATGTCGACCTTACAATTTAGAACATAATTGATTGATTTAAATATTTGGCAGACGAATGCAGTGACACAATCTGGAATATCCACTAGTGTAACTTTTCAAACATTCAATAATACATGATGCATATATAAGTTATACATAATTTAGTGCTTTATATTTATGTAAATTAGGTCGATAACTCAGACGTAAGGAGCAGTGGCCCGGAAAGTAAACTGGTGTCGAGTCTTCCCATACCCAGTAGCTCTTTAGATTTTACAATGGTAAACTTACTGTAATAAAAGTTTAAAAAATAGTAGCATGAAATAACTTAATATTTTGAAACCATGTAATGTTGGTTGAAGGTGTCTGGTGACAGTGCCTCTGGAAGAAATCATGAGACGAGTTCACTTCTGCCTTGGCAGAAAAGTGCTTGGAAGGTGAGATTTGTATTTACACAGAAAGTACATTTTTAATAAAATGTGTAATGATGTCAATGATTGTTGAATTAAAATTTTTAAGTCTGGTTTCATATTTCGGGGAGACAAAATTCCAATCAACGGACGTGTTTATATTGATGTGGAAAAAGTAACGATGAGAAAAAAGTTAGGTGCGAAGGCACATGAGCAAAAGGCTGCCACCGTATGCCTCGTAAATTCAGACGGAAAGGTGCTCTTGTGGGCATTTATTAAAAGAGACCATGCCGACGTATGCCAGTACGCCCCCCGAATGACAAACCTAAACCGAAACAAACTCGATTCTGGAGTAAATTTAGATGTGGTAAGTTGATTTATTATACGACACAATTACCATTTTAACCAAATAAAATTCCGAGTATAGAAGTCTATTTTATTTAAGGTACATACGTGCTTGAAGATGTGCTTGGATGGTAATGAGCTGGTTGGAGTATCTTTGTCAAATGATCTTCTCAGCCTGGATTACAAGCATGCCAAAACCCTCGAACTTCAGCAATTCTTCAAGGACTCCAAAGGATATGGATTCGGATTAGCCCACATCGCTCAGAAGACTCTTGCAAATAGATCGGGTTTCCAGGCGGGTCACCATTAAGGCATTGATGACGCAAGAATGACTCTTGCGATTCACAATAAATTAATCCAGCTGCAAAGCATCCCTGGTGCCCTTAAAAGGTGTAACGATTCTCTAGAATTCTCAAGGGCTGAATTTAAAAAGTCAAAACCCATAATGTACTCGGAAAAGTGCTCTTGTTCCACTTAAACCTATGTAATCGCTATAGATAATCCAGAATAATAAATTTATGAATTACTGTTAAAACTAAACGACGCTTTGAAAGATCTCGACTTGATTTTCTTAACAAGCCACTGCTTTCATTTGCCTATAATAATCACTTCTCTAAAAATTCACTGCTATCGACTAGTTCAAACCTTTGATTTTAATAGGTCACGACGTAATTTTCTTCTTACGTCTCTGCCTACGATTTTCGTAAACGCAACTTGCGACTTTGCAGTTAAATATGGATATTAGACTTTTGGTGAAGTACCGAAAAAAGAAATTAGCAAAACGCATGTTTCTCATAACATTAATGAGGGACCGATCAATCAAAGGCATTTTTCAACTGGACCTAATTCCTCCCGAACGATCGCTCTTCTTTTTCCGATTTTATAACGAGGACATAAGAACTTTAAGGCGTTTACTGTTAATCCCACCGAGCTTTAAAGGAATTAATGGGACAACGTACAGCGGATTAGAAGGTAAAACAAATTATTCGCATAGTCTACTTTTAAATATTAAATTTTTTGACCAAGGACAATTATGTTTTCAATTACTGTGGTTTCGTTTCTGAGGACTTTGTATCTTACTACGCCGGCTGGCTTATCCGAATCGCTTAACAGAGCTTTCGTACATGTTTCATCGGGCAGATACTGAACTGAGTTTAATAATTAACTTCCTTTTGAGACACATCTGGAGCAATTTCGGCTACCTTCTTGAGACCTTGGAGCAACCGTGGCTTTCCAATGAAAATCTCCAGGTAATGTGCAATGCTGTGAAGGAAAAAGGAGCTCCACTAGATAATTGCTGGGGTTTTATAGACGGTAAGTCGGTGAGAAGAGGTAAATCTCGATCGTTTTTTCTTCAACGACCACTGTTTACTATAACGATTTTTTAACCGTAGGGACCGTGAGGCCTATGTGCAGACCACAGACGCATCAAAGAGCAGTGTACAATGGGCATAAACGGGTCCACTCCTTAAAATTTCAGTCAGTTGTCGCAGCAAATGGCCTAATTGCTAACTTGTTCGGGCCAATTGAAGGGCGACGACACGATGCTTTTCTACTATCAGAAAGCAGAGTGTTGTCCAAACTGGAATCAAAAGTTGATGAAAATGGGACTCCATTTTGTATTTATGGTGATCCAGCCTATCCGCTTCGCCGACAGTTAATAGGCCCCTTCAAAGGAAGTAGGCTAACACCTCAGGAACAGTTATTTAATAAAAGAATGAGCATGAACCGTATTGCGGTAGAGTGGGTCTTCGGGAAACTTCTACAAAATTTTGCGTTTGTAGACTTCAAGAAAAACCTTAAGATGCTTTTACAACCTGTTGGAATGTATTTTAAAGTAGCAGCGCTTTTCACTAACTGTCATACATGTATGTACAGTTCAAAAACTTCAATGTATTTCAATCTGTCACCTCCTGATATCGAAAATTATTTAAAAGCACGCTAGATACGAGTTAAGCGTTAGAAATTGATATAAATATGAGTCGACTTTGTCATTTTAAAGGTATACAATTAATGCAATGAATAAGTGAGTTGTGGTAAGCAGTGGCCATTGATGAAAATATGTGCCGAGTCTTTCATTTAAAACTTATACAATGATTTGAATGATTTAAACAATTTAAATAATGAATAAACAAGTTAAGATAAGCAGTGGCCATGGATGAATACATGTGTCGAGTCTTTAATTTAAATGTTATGCAATGAAGCAGGCAATCATGTTTTTAACAAATAAACTATATCAAGATTTGATTAAAAATAAGTGCATAAAATAGTAGCGAACAACAAATGGTTTTTACAAAGCTTTCTTAGTATCTTAGTTTTCTGTACCAGGAGGCTTTAAATTCGAACTTAAAAGATGCAGAAAAAGTTGCTTTTCTTTTTGGTCTGCCTCTACTTTTCGAACCTCCATCTCCATTCGTTTCTCCTCCAAAATAAGCTGCCTTCGTTCTTGTTCACGTCGGTGAGCTTCATTTTCTTCCTTAATTGACATCTCCCGCTCCTGGAGGGTTAATCGCCGTTCGTCTAGCTTCAGAGTTAGGGTTCTTGATTCGTGCTCCCTCTCGTCTGATTTTTCCAGCATGGCCAAGTACTCATCTTTCCGTAGCCGCTTCTTTTTTATCTCGTATTCGTCGACTTCAGGACTCTCTATATCTGAAATGAAATATTTTATTAGGCAGGGGCTAAGCAAAGTAAAGCTAGTCGTGTCCTTGTTGGAGTATAATATACCTAACTTCAACGACTCCATGGAGGCTTTCCTAATTGACTGGGCTTGACTAGCATCATCTTCGGCCTTTTTACGCTTCCCTTCATCAGTTGATTCGGATGTCACTTTTGAGTCATTCATTATGTCTGAGATTTCCTGAAGGAGCTTTCGTTTCTCGTCATAATCCTCCTCCAGCCCGGATCTAAGAACCAAATTAAGTTTAGGTGTGGAGACGAGATTATTTACATAAGTCGATGTGTGACCGCTTTGTTATGTTACCCTTTCAAGCTCTTTACATCGTCCTTCTTGAACTGGTCCATTAAAAGTTGAAACCGCCGTTTTATGGCAATGCCATCTTTAACGGAAATGCTACACCTTTCATGGATTGCCTTCCAATCCTTGGAGTTCTTCTTCCCGAAAGGTTTTTCAACCAATACTTCCCGAAGGATTGCCAAGTCCTCTTGCGCCGAATACAGATGTGGTTTTGTTCGACCTTTCCTTTGCTCACCACATGATCCGTCTAACTCCTCTGATGTCCGAACATATTCCTCTTCTTCAATCATTTCTGCAAGATGATTGATTAAATTCAATCTAATAGAACACGATTTAGTTTACTCTCTAAACCACTGCTGTTTACTCTAATGACACCAAATAACATAAATTAAATGCGAAATGTTAACTATTCGTTACCTAAATTGATGGTACTCGATTTAGTTTGCTTCCTAAATCACTGCCAACATATGAAGAGTTTTGTCGCATAAAACAAATTGACAAACTTTGCATGTGATTATTAAATAAATTAAGTAAAATGAACCCACTTTAACAGTTGTTTGATAATTGCTACAATTAACCAAAGTTTCAAACACCAGGAATAATACAAATTTGCTGAAACTCCAATTTACTATACTTCCTTCTTCACAATTATACATTTGTTGAAACAATCAACAAATAACATGTTGATTATAAGGGTTTTTCAACTAGCTCGCGCCTAAACCAGTGACCAATCAGAGCGCTAAAGTAGACAAAGAACTGAGTTCAGTTTAGTACACTCAACTCGGTCGAAATGAGTGTACTTTACTCAACAAAATGAGTGTAGAAAACTCGATCGTGACGTCATGAGTACAAAAATCGAGAATACAGAAAAAAATACTGAGATATAAAGCTCTGTATTGTAACTGAACTGCACTCATTTGTAACTTATCTAGTAGATAAATACAAAAATTTCACTTGTTTTATACTGTAACAGAATTTTCCATCATCAAAGTATGACTGCCATGATTAAAGTCCAATCATTTGTTCGTTAGCCAACCTAAATCATATGTGGTTTTCTCCAATTTTGGGCTTTGCCAAGGTCCACCTAAATTTCCTTTGTCAAGCTTAGGTACAATCCTACTATTACGCGTTTTCAACGCTTTCAGCAGATAATAAATTGCTTGCAAGCAAGGTCAGTCAGTGCTCAGGACCCTAATTAGGCTCTTAACATTTTTTTATGAAAATAATTTTGTAACAAAAAGTGTGAAGGAGTAACAAGGATTAAAATTTACCTTTATGAACTTCAATAATTTCCATCGTGAAAAATCTAATTTTCACCGTTTTTAAACGATTTTTGAAAACAAAAAATTATTATTGGACTCAATTTGGGTCCTTTAGCCCCAAAATTAGGGTCCTGAGCACTGGCTGAAGGTAGATACGCAGCTATTACCGAACTATCTTAGGACAATAATTAGGATCATAATTACAATTATAACCATGAGAATTACTGAATTACTTGACGAATTCAAGAGCTACTAAAACTACCTGATAAAGCGTCTTGTTTTTAACTTTCGATCGCTTGGATTTGAATCACGTAATTCAAATTCGTAGTTACTTGAAAACTATATTTACTAGCTATGGATTGAAAAGCAAATTATCTATAAATGCCAGGGTTATCTTTCAAAATTTCACTGTGGAACTTACTTTTTCACTGTGCTTATAGTCCACAGCATTCAGGTGTAAGGTGTACTATCTTTGTACTGGGTAGAAATCGGTTAATGTATGTGATCAGGAGAGTCCATACGGACAGACGGACAAACTTGGTAGAATTATAACCTGTTGTATACTACAACTCCAGCTAACGTAATAAGACTTGAACAAAGTTTAGTTAGATGTGTCTTTTGTTGTACCTGATCTGTATTTATTTCTGAACATATTGCAGGAGCGTGGTCTTCGAGTAAAATGGCCTAACGACATTTATCTGAATGAAACTAAAGTGGGTGGAGTCCTTGTAGAATCTCTGCTGCAGGATAAAAAGTTAACAGTTAACATTGGAATGGGTATCAACGTATTCAATGAGTACCCAACCATTTCCCTAAATAATGCTTCGAACGGGAAAGCTAGAACAGAAGCCAGCTATAGCACGTCCTTTGCAAAAAATACGCTCTCAGCATCACAGAAGGACAATCCGCCACTCTCTATTGAAAAAGTGATTGCTAGGACTATATCCGAATTGGAAACTCTGCTGGACATGGTGGAAAATGGTTCTGTTGACAAAATTTTGAACTTGTACACACAGAATTGGATTCATGGACCACTGAACGAGAACGAAGAAGCAAACACTGTCAATGTTGAGATGTCAGAAGGAAATTTTTCAGAATGCCGAATTATCAATATCGATCAGTTTGGATTTTTAAGATGTGAAACCAAGTCTGGGCATGTATTTTCAGTCAGGCCGGACGGCAACTCATTCGATATAGCTAACAAACTAATTGCCATCAAAAAATGATTACAACGCGATGCCATCACTTATAAAATCTCCATATGTTATTCATTTGTACAGGTTAATTGTTTGGTGTTGAGTGTGTAGTAAAATTATAAAGTACGACATCCCCCATGCAGAAGAGTATAAGCTTTCCAATATTTTCTTGTAGTAATTTTTCTCGAATCCTCACGGAGGAACGACCTCGGGCATTGACAATTGAGGTGTTGATCTGTGTTATGGCTGCAGACTATTAACTTAGTGATAAAAGTAAGTTCTGCGGTGAATTTTTGATAGCTAGTCCGTGCATTTATGGAGAATTTTCTCCTCTATCTATAAGTGGTCAAATGTAGGTCTCAAGTAATTACGAATTTGAATAACAAATCGTTAAACATTTCCCGCCAATTTGGCGACCTATATTTTACCCGTTATAGGCACGGATTAGCTTTCGAAAATTCACTGCGGAACTTACTTTTTCACTAACAGTCTTATGTTCGTATCGAACCATTTGCATTATTGATATTCTCAGCTGACTGTACCATGACAAAAACTAGAATTGTAATGGAGAGCCTTAGCACTTGAATGTGAACTAGTCACTAGTGTTAAGATTTTGGAATAGCTGGACGAAAGTCGTTTTTTTAATTCGTCGGTTTTTTGCCAGTTTATACAGCGCTTATGGTTATGCTTGTGAATTTTTAGAACATTTGCTCTCTTCCTAATGTACTGTACTAGATCACCAAAAAGTTAAATACACTTTGAAGCATTTCACATTTGGCTTCATGAAAACAGTGTTGAAATTTCTTCTATATATACCGGAATGAACGGTAACATGAAAAATATGCTGCATATTAGTTAACGCTCTAGACAAAGGATAAAACGAAAAACAAAATCGAATGCAATTTAAACATATAACTTCATGGAAAAAGCTGAAAAATTCCATGCAACAATCATAACCAGACACCGGATGCTTATCATAAACTGAAAACTTCCAAAAAATTCTAATGGAATGTGTGGTTACTTAGCTTTAATTATCAACAACCTCCGTATCCGCCCTATGACATTCAGCGATAACCACACTCCGAGATAAGCTCCAGCAAATGCCCTTGTTGTAACCTAAAAATCGTTTGTTTGGAGATTTTAAAACGTAATGTTTTGAAAGACAACCCGCCGATGCACTGGTGAAAAAAACCTAGACTTCCGTTGAAATGAAGTCGTAACCACTATTTGAAAAAAAATCGGCGAAGGTCAGAATTTTGTAATGTTATGTTTATGGAAAAAGAGCACAATTTTTTTTCAGTCCCCCCCCCCCAAAGAATACATACAATGTAGAAGGTGCTATTGCATATAAACAGTCATTTTGTTCTGTTATGATATGCTGTGACAACATGTTTCTTGACTACAGAATGTAAGGAATAATCACTGGTTAAA
>JAANSM010001075.1:0-20967 GCA_036850725.1 Orchesella villosa | reverse complement strand
AGTTACGTTTATGGAACTTGGGGATATATTTAAAAGGTCATTAATTTAAATCTTTTTTTGGTTATCAACTTTTTGCTTTATTTGACCAAGAACTAAAAATATAAATTCTTATTGTCATATCTATTTCGTATTAGAACATTATTAGCCGTCAAATTCTCAATGTGCTCAGGAAATCATATAATCATTTTTACTTGGAAAATGTTATCTTTACAAGAGTCAGTGAAGTGATAATCAATTTGGAACCAAAATTGGAGACATATCTATGGTCGCTTGAGCAGTAAGCTAATAAAGCTTAAGGATTGTGCAACGAACATCCAACAACATGCACTGTGAAACGGTATTTAATTTTGTCAATTCCTAAATCCTATTACCACGTACAAAACCACCGTATTGGATTCAACTTTTTAAATTGAGTTTTGGAGGGTTTAGATTTACAAATTCCTGGAAGCAGACGACACGAAAAAACTCTGTCTCTTACACGAGTCAGAGTGTCCAGCAGTCTGGGAATAAAGAAATTGTCATACGAAAATGAAGATTTAAGACTCCTTCCATTTATGTACAGCTAGCTATAAGCATAAGATTTATTTTGCAAGTGGTATGGTGAGTGTCATTCTACACCGTGTAAACTCTACTGGGTCACACAAATTTTATGGCTGAAGTGCAGACTAGCGGAGAGGAAGCATCAACAAATGAATACAAGACTACAAAACCTTTCTCCCCACTACAGATTTCGTCCTTACTCCGGCCCTTCATTTATTTTAGTGTGTATCATATATATATCTCCTTTCCGTTTCTCTAAAATAGGGTAAAGATCCAAAACGGATAAAATATATATTGTATTGACCCATATTTGAAAGGACATATATAGCAAGGGAAAAAATTGAAGTTTTGCTCAGAACAAGAAGGGATTCACTATATATACTTGTTCCATTTTTTTCATTCAAAAAGTCACATGTGCTTAAATTCTCGGCGAATCTTCCAAACCTGCCATTTACTTCAAAAGGTAATTCTACTTTTAGGAGGAGGCAGCCAGGATATAAGTTACATATGCCCCCGATATATAGTAAAGTTCAGCTATATATATTCTCTGATGATATGGGCATTACACATTTTGTAGAAATAACACACAAGGAAAATTGTCTTGGAATACTGATGGTTCCATTTCAGCAATTTCAAAGAGACTGTGTAATGTAATGGCCATTTCTTGAACATGAGAAAAGATTGTATCTTTTTCCTTTCGGTTATTTTCAATATTGAATGGTCTCCTCCTAGTTTTTTCCATGTCCTTGGGGAGAAAAAAAATCTGAAAGAAATACGCGAGAAGCAAAGTCCTAGTACTACTTTTACCAATGTAGTTTTGGTTGGTTCAAGAAGAATGGAGGGGCGACGATGACGATATATTTCTTATGTTATATACATATATAAAAGTAAGTCAGTTCAACCAAGTCTTTTTTCTGGTTTCCGTCGTTTTCCAGTTTCATATTCATACATTGCCTGTGGGCCAATATCACCACCAATCATTCAACTTATACCTACCATCTATCTAACATACACACACAAAACTGCCACCGCTACCACACACTATCATCTTCATCATAATATATTTTTTCATGTATTTTGGGGGAAAAAGGAGGTGAGAAAAATGAGAAAATTCATGGAGAACCAAAAAGTGAACGAGTGGAAAAGAAAGGGGGACCAATGAAGAAAAAAAAAGTTGAAAGCGAAGAGCTCCTTTTTCAAGATTTGCACAATATTAGCATGATGTATTCCCAACAGGAAAGTGAGAAAGAGAAATGAAACTTCAGTAGAGAAAGTGAGAACTGTCTGTTTTCCTTTTTCCAAGTCAATCTATCATCACTTTTCTCATTTTCTACTCCAAAATTTCCCACTTTCAAACATAGCCGTATATACTTTTCATAGTTATATTTCATAGTTTCATAGTTAATGGAGACGTAGATACACAAAAATAAAATAAAAAAATGTTGAGTGTGATACTCCCATGAAAAAAAACTCATTGCTACATATTATTTGGCTTATGGCTACAATATGAAACACATATATTCATCAAATGCCGAAAAGTACAGGGAATTTCACATCTGTCAAACGGTAATGTGGTTCAATTTCAACAGTGTAATGTTTTACGGCCTCCCATTTTCTAAAGTGTAAATTCACATCTTTTCAAAAGAGCCATTAGGAATACAATGTTCTTTTCAAATGGTAGAATAAACGGCAAAAAAAGTTCTCGTGTAAAAATCAAATAATATAGTACTTTATTTGTTGAATATGTAGGTTGCAACACAATTTCCAGCTATGGCCTACGGCTAGTACTTTCAAGGAGAATATACTCGTTAATTAACCAATTTCGGAGTTTTTCAAGGTTCAAACGAGCCATATTAGTGGTTATTGCCCAATAATATAATGAAATATATGAATTTATGCTTATCGTTAGTTCTTTCTACTAAAAACGAATCCTAGAGTTCGAGTACTTGGTTCCAGTGTTGAGTGAATTGTTGTTAGTGTGCATGTGTGGTTAAAAAACTCTATAAACTTGCCCTATGCAGTTGTGGTGCTCCTCGACCCTGAATAATAATGACATACGACATTGAAATTCCTCTTTAGTATTTAAAACATAACCTTCAAATAGGACAAGTTCATGAAAAACATTCAAAGTGAAAATATATGGATTTTTGTAATCCGAATTTCAACTTATTATGGCTTGTAAAATTCATGCATATATGAACATTTCTTCCCGCATGTGATTGTCAAGCGCTATAATTGACTTAGGATAGAAATATGTGATATTTATTGCTACCACTAGACCTTATTAACTTGTACAAATTTCCAATTTTTATGCAAAAATTTTTGCCAGTTTGGACATGAGAAAATTATGTTTATGCTCCATGCAAATTCATTATTAAGTGGCAGCAAAATGCAGCGCTATTTCAAATGTTGAATAGTTTTTTTTCATCATAATTCGTCTGTAGGACAAATTCTCCCATGGGATTCAGATTCAGGTTAAATTCTGTATCATGTATATTCCAAAGAATGTAGGTTAACAAACATGACTTTTTTATATCCACAAATGGTTAGTAAACAGTGGCTCTACATGTTCAGTAGTATCTATAAGCACCATTTAATATACTCTTAAAATCTGTTTCCTGCTATAAAATACATTTTCACCGGAGGGTTCTTAAGTGCGAGAGATTAAGCCATAAATTTTTGATATACAGCACTACCTCTGCATTATTTATATATAGTCACATATGAATGTAATTGTAAACGCAAACAAAGAAACTGTTAGAACCAGTCAGTAGAACTCAATCCACCACTCCAACTCCAACTTTTTATAATTTCACATAGGTTTCATGATATTTTTTTTGGCAATTCCTGTAACTATGCATGTGCCATGTGCACTACTGTACGTGTATATAGGTATTTTATTTAAACACTGTTATTCCGATTGGAATTCCATCATCCAAAGTGCAAGTGCTTACATTCCGCTTTCACGTTTTTGCAGGTCGGAATAATTTGCATAATGTTTTCACGAGCTTTTGATATGTGAGCATATGAGGATATACTTAAGTGGAAACATACATATATTATGAATCTGCATTTTCATATAATATATACACAGAGAACTAAATTTGCTCACGAAAGTGGCATACCTACAGCTACCCTTTTCATGAGTGGAACACTCATGTTATTATGTATCTACATAAATAATTGACAGTATAGAAGAGCATTCACGTTGTTAGAAGTCTACTTAAGCGCCATAGAGGAAAAGAGAAAGAGAGAGAGAGGAGAAAGTAGTCGTCGTAAGTACCTTAGCAATGCAATGAAATGATGACTTTCCATGAAATGGAATAGATTCCAATTCTAAAGGAAAAGAGAAACACAAGTTACATTAGCTAGAAGCGATGGTGGTGGTGGTGATGGAAAAATATACGGAGAAATTGTATAAGCTTCTTTGCATTTGCCCCGTGAAACAGAGCACCACACCAACCATTTAATGGGCTCTGAGGCAAAATTATGCATCTATATCTTCTACCATTACAGGGCTTTTTTGGGCTCCTCTGTGTTCCAGTGTGGTGCGAACAAAAAGGGATGCGGCACTTTGGCATTGCGCTTTCCAGATCGACTGCCATTTGTATGCAACAAGAGTTATTTTATGATGATATGGAACGCTGCTCCCGATGATTGTGTTCGAGTGGGCTATATGGTTATGGCGGTTAAAGGTAAATGCAGAATGAATGTAGGTCAAGCCACTTTTGTGCTTTGCAATCAGCTTACCCTTTTCCCCTTTTCGTCTATATATGTGTGTGGTCCGAGGAAGAAAAAACAAACTTGGAGCAACCGACAAGTAAAGTGAATGAAAATAATCTCTGCGCCCATTCCAATGACCATTTCAAAGGAATGTGCCCACAAGCATGGCATCACCATTAGCAAGCACATCGTCTTCCTTTCAATGCAATCAGCCATTTCTGAAATTAGTTCTTTTTATATCCATTCCATACATCCCCCATTCTCTAAACTTACATGGGTGGATGGAGTTAAAAGATTTAATCTTCATAATATGGAATTCTTCAGCTAAAACATGGAAATGCATATATTATATACTTACTTGGAAGTGTAGTGCTTACTTATTTTCTCTCTGTCCTTTTGTACCGTTGACCTTATAACGCGGAGACTTGTAAAAGGGTATTTGAAGCTCTGTATAGGAGGATGCTTTTGTACTAAAATACTACAACAATTTCTGCTCTTTATACTACTCTTTTTGCTGTACCAAAATTCATTACCTACTGGTTGATATTACTTGTTGGGTTGGTTGTAGTATCAGCCAGTGAAAGTGCGACCTACACATTTCCAACAGGATTGCTGCGCCCATATAGCTTTTGAGGCTTATTACTAGCATCACGTATTATATATAAGAAACAAGATATTGCTACATCCTGACTCATGTATTATAGAATGTTTTGCACCCTTATTACATAAAACCAATCTCGCACCAAATGCATATTACAAAACTACTAAACATTTTTCTCCATCTACCATTCGCATGTATCTCAATTGTAACATAAATTCTTCAAAAGTTAATTAGGGCACTGGTCACGGCTTAGCTCCATTCCTGTCTTACCGCCTTTCCCTTTTTCTTTGGAGTGTTCTGTGGACTTTTGGAGCGAGTACGAGTGTGTGTTTACGTGCTAGGACGCTGTTAGAAAAAGGACATAACATAACATCACATCAAACCAAGGGCGCCATGCAATTTCGTATGTAGCATTAAGTATGAAAGTTGTTTCTCTGCAAAATCGCTCATGAAAGTTTCATGTTGCCCTATACCATATATACCCATGTTGGGCAATGTTTATCTTGACCTTGGGAGTACCGATGCACAACACCGTTTATCGTGAAAACAAATACTATTTCTAAATAACAACTGTCAGTTGGTAATTGTGTATGGTAGTCCTAAAAATAATGAATGAGTTGCCAACATGAATCCTTTCTCAACATAACAACTGTTAGCCCGAGCTTTTTTTTGCTAAAGAGAAACGTTGTTCCTTGTTGCTGAAACCATAAAATTTTCTTTCCAAGTCTATTACCTTTATGAAGTTTTACTGAGCTGAAGAAAGGAATTTATAAAAACAAATATATATATAAATATAAGGATATATACTCGTACGTTCAGGTTCACGTTCCAAAAATTTACAGTTGAGTAATGCAGTGGTAGTATAAGTCCATGGATTTAATGCGGCTAAATGGGAAAGTTGTGTGATGCACATTTCCTTTATCCATTTCTCCCCTCTCCACACAACATCATTTGCTTCTAGTACTATATATGGTAGTATCGTGTGTGGTACTTTGCAAAATGAGTAAACAGGCATCTCAAATGACCATATTATGATTTCCATATCCATTTTTCCATAGTTTATGCACATGTTGCTTGCTATTATTTTCTGAAATGGTGCATGATGTGGCATAAACTAGAGTTTACTCTGTATAAACTTCACTCCTTTTGCGACTGGATGAAGATGAAATAACGTTTGTTTAATATGTAACACAAGAATAGTTTCATCTTAAACATTTTACAAAAAAGCTCGAGCTGTGTATTGTCGTAATGCTATATATGGTATACATGGATGCATTTGCAAAAGCTTTTCTTTCTCCAGCCAGATGTACCAGGTGGTATAACACTCACGTCACGGTCGTATAAACAACACACATGCTATCATGATGATGATATGGTACCATAATATCAGCAATAACCGTGATAATAATGATAATATTATCATCATATCAAAAAATACTGCCAAACCATCGCACGGGCACGTATAGCAAAAAACAGATATGGTTACACAAAATACACCCAGAAAACAGTATCTTTCTCTTATTTTCTTCTGTGGTGGATTGCCTATCTCTACTTTCCTCCTCATACATTTTCTGTTGTCGCACAATTCCCAATGGGAGTCACAAAGGACGAGCCTTTGAAACTCGTCCTTCAGCCCAGTCCTTTTAGCAGCGTTTTACTTACTGTTCACATTAAAATGCAGTGAGTGAGCACACGTAGAAGCCAAGCCAAAAGCAAGTCTTACACATTCGTTCTCGTCTCCTCACTCTCTCTCTCTAACATCTTAGTCTTAGAGGAAAAGGATCTTAAGACGAGAAGAGAAAAGGAGGATAGGGAGAAAAAATTGCCAACAAAGTATATGCCATTTAGTCACCGTCAAAGAAATGGGAACAACCATCATCCACAGACATTAGTAAAGAAATAGTTGCCTCTTATTTCCTTACTTCATTGGGTATGATACAAAACTATGAAAATGATACCTAGATGAGAGGCAAATACAATGGAAATGCACTCCTAAAAGATATAATAACAATATATATGTGTGTATATACGCGGAGGTAGTAAAAGAGCCATCAGAAATTATGATAGCATCCTCCATATTTGTTCAAGAGAGCCTACAATATTCCAAGTACCATATGTATATATTGATGTGAGGAAAACACGAAAAAGTATAGAAACACTTAGAGATATTTCACTTAAAATATGAGGTAATGTATATAACTTAAAATATTATACTTGCTAAGATATTATGTATATTGTGGTATCTCCTTCCAAGCAAGCCACTAATACAAAAATATGCGGTAAATAGCTCAATATAAAGTTGTGAAATGGTAGAAAGAGAGAAGAGATCTACATATCATATAAAATATATTTTAGGATTCTTGAGTTCTTTATGAGTTTGGCAGCTTCACTACTACAAACGGAAGAAAGAGGATCTGGATGCGAGTTACTTGAAGGACTCGATTTCTGAAAATACTGAAAAAGTCTCTGTTCCCTGCTCCTTCTAGTATTTCTCGTGTCGTGGTCGTGAGGGTATATAATATGCACACATACTCATTTTCATTCCATTTAAGAATCTATGCTGAATCTCTCTATCTTCATTATTTCGCTAACCAACCCAATTATAATAAGCTCTAGAATGGACGTAGTATTCACAACGAGGGAAAAACGAAGCACAACTGTTTTTGCTGATGATGTTGTGTGTGTTCCCTTTACTTCCTTCGCGTGCTGTTTCATTTAAGCTTCCACTACTGTACCACTTACACACATATATTAAGCAGTCAACAGTGTGGAATAGAGTATAGTATTTTAAGATGGAATTGTGTTTGCTTTCCAACTACTTTTTTTTAAAAAGAAAACTAGGCTTTGTTTTGGTTGCAGCTCTCAAAATCGACCTTATAACCTGGAGAGAGCGATTTTACACTTACAAAATATATCTCGAACTATATAACTATATAGATACCTACAGTATACAAAAGGATTGCTCTCTAGAGCTACGCTAGAGGAAGATGTCGGGGCTATGTGCATCAAAGAAGTAAAAACGGAATGGTAGAACTAACATTAGTGGTTTGGAAATTCATAAACATTAGAATTTATTGTCCAAGTCTAATGGCAATGGCGTGAAAGGACATGATTCATGGGGATAGTTGCTGCGTTTTGCTCTCACTGCAGCAACCTCTACAAAACTCTTGCTTTCATGCGGTAGAAAAGAGAGATAGATATACACAGAATTATGCCACCTTAGCAAATAGTACACAAAAGCACGTATACACACATGCGAGAAAAGGTATTAATATACACTGTTGAGTGTCTACTATTAGTGGGGGTAAACGGCACCATTCTCCAATGTGAATTGGAGATGTTTGTATATAGTGCTAACATAAAAAGCACAAAAACTCATCTCTAGAAGAGAGGTGTGTTTCTATAATGTGAACCAAAGAACCAGGGCTATTTGGTTTTTACACGATTTTGCAGCAATGTTACCTTGTGTGTGCCTTCTTCACCAGACCACGATTCTTTGCTACAGACTCATAAAGATGTACCTCTCTACCTTACTCCACATTACATTACACAAACGCATATTCTCGTTTCACCCAAAATGATGTACTTGAGGCTTAGTCATATAATCAGAACATATATTATGTAGACTCATTCCTTTTCCTTTGGTTGTGATAGCATGCGTTAATGTTAGTAGTACAAGAAGTGTATATATTTCTCGTTTATCCACAAGTTCATATGTGTTCTTTACAGGATTTTAACTACAAAAAAGAGTTCTTTTAGCTTGGGTGTGATCTATAAACTACACCAATAACAAACCATTTCATTATTGCTATTATTTTACTTCAACCAAGCATAGCACAAACTTCTTGTGTGTGTTTGTATAGGTCCATATACTTTACACATTCCCATGTTTTTTGTGTGCTGGAGGAAGAAGATGCTCTATATTTCCTTGTAGACAGTTAGAATAATAATAAAATGGGAGTGATGGAGATCTTATCCCACCGTACTAATATATCTGTGTCTACCTTCCTGATTTACCCTTACACTCTGTTATTTCCTTTCCCATTCCTCACCCTTTCAAATGGAGATTTCTTTCATTTCCTTTTTTCTCTTCAGTTGCTTTCCCTTTCCTTCATTCCTTTGTGTAACAAAGTTGAGATCTGAACAAACTGAATGAGGTATTCTGTCCTTTGCACTACCGTACAGCATCATAATATCTTATGTGCTCATACATACATTTGCAAATGCTTACACGCGGAAGAAGGCAACTTCTTCACAAAGCCGAATTACCGTACGCTTCACAAGTGCAATCCTTCTCTACGCATATACTTATTGAGTCAGTGAGAAAATTCGGTAGTGAATAAACTTTCCATGTTTTCTGAGTTTCCTTCGCAATCTACACCGATCATATCGGTGATCCGATATACTTCATCATGAAAACCAACATCCCATCTTTTCTCCATAATCAGGAGTTATAACCATAGCAGAAATTTATGGGCACATACACATATGTACACAGCATGTAGCAACAAAGCTTTAAACGATAGTAAATTGCAAGTACACTTCACAATATGTACATACTTTCTATTAGTGGTGAGCTCCCGATCAGTGAAGTGTATGGTAAATGTGGCGTGCGGAGGACAACTAAATGTGAACATACTCAACGTATGTATGAGCTGAATGGAGGACAACTAAATGTGAACATACTCAACGTATGTATGAGCTGCATCGCATCCTGTAAATATTATCTTGCTTTTGCTGTTTGTGTGTGTGTGTGTGGCATTAGTCACAGGTAAATGGGCACGCAAATAACTTCAGGCTTGCTTCTTCCGTTTTCAGCTACCATATACCTTCTTTTCTCACTAAGTGAAGCAATGCGAACTCAAAAACATTTTAGGCACATGTGAATGCACAAAACCACTTGAGCATACCCGTTAATAGACTTGTCCCGTTCTGCGTACCTGCTCTGACCATTTTCAACCAGAGAGGATTGGTGTAGTCGTCAGGTTTCTCTTAAATTTATTTACATTAAAATGGTCATGAACGAGGTGTTTGAACTTTTGGAGGTCTGTATGTGTGTACATATATAGAACTAACAAGCGATATATGGTATTCATTCACTTTCTTTCATTAATCTTCTGACAAATGATACGCTGTATGGGCAACATGAACCACATACATATGTATTATGATGTGTTGGTAAAAGTGGAAAAAAATTATACAGAAGTAAGTAGAGTTACTTACCACACCACTTCCGAGGTTTCTCACGGCACATGGAAGATATGTTTTGCTGCCTATTTGTGCGATAATAACCGTTGAGTTCTCGGTAGAGAATACTGCTTCTGATTTGTTAGTTAATAGACGAGTGTGCTGACCGGCGAGGGAAGTAAGTGTGTTTTCTGGAGCCGGAGTGGGATGCTTCTCATGTCTATAACTTCTGGCCAGTCGTCTTCCTTCTCTGATTTCCATCTCATTATGGTAGGTATGATGGTAATGGGGCTTTTTATAATCTGCTCCTTCCACATTTACTCCGGAGAATCTGGGTTGAGAGAAACCTGGAACAAATAAAGGTGGAATACAGAATTACAATATTGTATCGATATAATGTACGTATATGGTTTTATTATTATGATTTAGCATAAGTGGATCAAACTTCAAAGAACATTACATAAAAAATATAAAAATCGACATTCCACTATATACATAGCAAATTACATAATAGCTGCCTAATCAGGTGGATATCATAACATAACGAGTAATTTAAATGAGAGCCATGAAAATATTGTTGAATAACATCCCATCGAGCGTCGAGTTGCCTTAAATACAAACAAAAAAGAAGTGTCTATAATATAGCTAATTATCGTAAAGTCTACGTCTTCATCTGTAAACAAAGGAAAGCTCCTTCTCATGTAAATGGAATATTCCAAGTCAGTCTGTTGAAAACATCTCTAGTTAAACACACCCACACAAATACGTAGTCGAATTTTAATTCCAGAGCTGGATAATAACTTTGTTATATCCATTCTGAATATGTCTACGAACTAGGTGAATCGAGACGTGTAATAATGATGCCAAAGATCTTATGTTTGATAGCTGTAAAACTCCATAAATGGGCTACTAAGGTGGTGTGCGAATTCACCGTCTAAAATGAAGATCAGACCAATAACATCAATTAAAACATCATTATGCTATACAAAGCATCACCATTACCATTATCTCTGCTTCTACTTTTCATGTGTCTATACGTGTTCATCTAAGGAAAGGATAAGGTGCTGCCTATATACCTCTACCATGTGTCTAATTAATTCAATTACTACCAAATTAATTTGTATGTGTGCAAAGCCTAAATATTTTTCACTCGTCATTAGCCACCAACCATTTCTGATGCCATCAAGCTATTCCAAAAATACGCACGGCTACACCCACGTAAAATCAAATGATTACTCGGCATTAAAGGTGAATAGACTTGAACTTAACATAGTCCACGCGCCTTGTATGTTTTGCCAACTTCGCATAATGAAATTAAAGGAGGAGTAATTAGGTTGTTAGATAAATAGACACATTAATTTACTCCAATGAACTTGATAAAAGACGTAGAGAGACTTTAAGACTTGAGTTTCATAATGAAAGCAAATAATATTCTGGGGGAAAAGTCGGGTAATGAAAGCTTGCCTAATTCTTGCAAATGTTAGCAGAGAACTTGATCAGTAAGGCATTGGGGTGTGAGTGTGTTGGTAGTTGGTGGTGAATTTCATTTCTGGAATAAGCCTTTTTCAAAAGTTTTTCACGATTTCTTTAACATCATCAGTAAAGGAAGTATATAAAGTACGTCGGAAAACTTTGTGAACTTTCCTCACATGAGTGTTTCTAATTATCAATTTTTCTGCTTTCATATACACCATATTTATGGGAGTTCTTGGGTGAAAAGTTAAAGCATATTCTTTTTTTCCTCCAATGTTTTATGTGGTGGCTGTTTTCCTTCTTGGAAAAAATATCTTACCTACTCTAACAATACCATATATGAAATTTCTGCGTCTGCTTTAGCTTTTGTGGTATGGTGTGACTCTCTCGTGAGCTCATATGTATAGGAAGATATGCAGTTCCCACTTCCATTTCACTTTTCTATTATCTCCCTACATATTCATTTAGAAAGTTGGGGAAATTGCCCATGTAACTACTCAGAGTTCGCAATAACATCATTATGAAATATCTTATGATTATTGCTATTGCTTTACTTACATTCTGTGGTGGTGGCTACTTTTTACTTCTGACCCGTGAACTGGAATGCTAGAAATGGCATCTATATATAGAGTTCTGTGTGTGTGCGTATATATTCGGAATTTAAATTGATTGTAGCCTAGTACTTTTAAAGAACTGACGCATATACTTATCAAAAGACGTTTAGACTGATGCTATATATATATATATATATATATGGCGTGTGTGTATATATTGGTCGGTTGAAATGAGATTGTCAAAAGAACGTACTTTCAAGAAAAGTATGAGAGTTCTGTTACATTTACCATCAAAAAGACTCGTTTAGCCTAACATCATTTGACTCTTGCTTCCAGAAATATACATTACGAGAATATTGCTTCAAGTTAACCTCACTCTTGCTTTGACAATAATTATACTGACCTTTTTGAATGAGAAAAATCATGGATGTACTTTACTTTCTTCAAAGAAATGTGCGGATGAAGTCAACTGTTTCTCATTGAGTTATAGAAGTAATAATAGTATCAGAAAAACCAATCCAACCACGCAGGGATTCAAGTTGATGGATATACAAAGTTGGTGCATCAAATAGGGCGTAGTTATTCATGTTTATTCTCGTGACACATATACATAATACAGAGCGCCTAATTTAATGTCATTTGTGAGGATTGTCTATTTTTAGATTTAATATCTTATACAGAAAATCTTGATATAAGTCAACGAGTTTATTAGGTAAAGTGAGAGTATCTACTTGTGGTACTTTTCTATTAAGCAAACAGTTATTAGGACGGGAATAAAATGTATAACGAATAAACTCAGACGGCCATCCTATATAAGTGGACGTGGACAATGTGCCCTTAAAAATAATAAGCTTCCAAAACTTTGTCAGAAAAAAATCTCTTATCATTAGTTATTCTTCTCATAATTCTCATCCTTAAGGCTTGCATTTAATCACGGTGTCCTAAAACCACTTTGCTTTGTGTTAGTAAAAGTAAGGTCGTGAAAAATGTAGGGTAGTTAATCAAATTTCCTGGTTAATTTGACTAAACGTAAAACTATAGCCTGGAAAAAAATGTTGAGAACATAGAAAGATAGCTAAAAATTGATTAAAATTCACAATAGTTTACATAAACTACCTCCTACCCATTATTGTGTCGTCCTGTTCTATAAATATAAATATACCAACATTTTTGCTAATTTGGCCTTTGGTGCAATCATAGAAGCAGGGACGTGAGGTGATAAAAATCAGTACTTGCATGCTGGATGACATTGAATTTTTAACATCAGAAACGGGAAGGAATCGTACCGCAACCGTACTCGCCTATTACACTCAAAGAATACACGTGCAGATATAGGTATATCTAACAGAAAATGCGACAGCATGTGATTAAATTAAAAATTTGGAATTGGATTGCTGTCGCGTTGAAAATTTAATGAAAACGTTCCTTCTTTCCCCTTGACGTCAACCTTTCCGATCCATTAATTACAAATTGGAATGATACGTTTTTTTGAACGTATGTCCTGTTGTTGAAGGTACTCAAAATTTCCCCTGATGTCATTAATTTGAAGCTTAAAACTTGTTAATTGTTTGCAAATAAAACGATAAAGTTTAAAGTTAATAAAAAGAAACAAAGGCAAAACACAGAGGAATATCTAAATCTCTCACCTGGAAAACGTGACGGAGAAGAAATATAAGTCTATGTGTTAATAAAAATGTATGTATCCATCATTGAGATTTCTGAGAAATTCGTCAAAACTTTCCGATGAACTACGAGAACAATACATTATTTTTATTTAGAAAATGAACTGCGTATAATAAACCCAACCCACGTTGCTTACGTGATCAGCAAGCCCTATATGTAAACGGAACCCACTGCTCACAATTACAATGACTACTAGCAGGTAGTTATGCTCTGCATTAAAAAATGAATTGTGCAGCTGTCCATTTCATAACACGGAACGATATATCATTAGCAAATAGTAAAACCACCTTCCTTCATTAACATGATCATAGGATAGTGTGATGGTAATTAGTAATAAGAAAGCTTTCATGAGGAGAAACGAATGTCACCAGCACAGCAGTTGCTCAAAATAAAGTTTTCACAATTCACAGAGAAATANAGAAACGAATGTCACCAGCACAGCAGTTGCTCAAAATAAAGTTTTCACAATTCACAGAGAAATAAAAATGGAAGTGATCATTACTTTACGGTCCATCAGGCCGTCCAAAATTTGAGGTCAGCCAGTGAGACAATGCAACAAGAAACCGCTCAATTTGGCACCCCTTTCCATACTTTCCCATGCATTACATCCGCTGCCGCTCCTTATCGGCAGAAACATCTTAATGTGCACAATTATTTTACTTATGAAATACCACATGGAGAGCTTGCCTTCACTCACTGAGTACAAGGAAGTCCAGCAGCAGTACACTACAATGTAAGAGAGTATAGTCCGCAATTATGCCCTCATTTAACAGAATGAACTAACCAAACTTCCTTCTCTTTTCTCTACAACTTATTACTGGTTAGATATACAAAAATATAAGAAAGAGTACCTCCATTTATGTGCATATACCAACTAACAAAGTTGAGATGAGTGGCGTGGGCGACGCCTGGAAAAGGACAATGAAACAGCGCGAAAAAGTTAGACAAATGCATGATTTAGCAACAATCCGCCCACTATCAACGGGCTGATAAGAGAGGTATATAAAAAATACTTAACGCAAATAAAGTGAATGAACATATAACCAGAACTAGGATTTCATTTTTGAACATTTGAAGCATGAAAACTTCAACGCGAGACATGCATACGCTTACATTTAACGAATATTGGTGGTGTACACGAATCACAAATAGGAAGAAGGAGCCGCAAGCACTACCACCACTGTTATCAAGATAGGAACTCTTAAAAAGTAACAAAATTTTAAGCACGTATCATCTTTAGTTTCACTCGATTTGTTCAGGTTCCCTATCTATCCAGCACTGGCTCACACAGTTATACTAGAATGCCTATGTAAAAGTATGTTATGATATGCACAGTCTTAGCTTTTAAAATTTGTAAGATAATGTGTAAGCTTCTTTTCTTGTCTTTGTGGAAAATTTTCACAAGAAACCGGGGCTATACACATATAACACATTAGCTAGCGGCTTTGACTCTGCTTTCTTTGAGCACTTTTCGCAAGTGCAAGTTTCCGGTGCCGTTGGTATAGCTGTGGCACATCTGCTACCCGCAAGTTAAGTTGAAAGATAACAGCGGTTGCTGCTTTACAAATGTGGTGTAATGTGTATAGTGTCATCGTGTCCCGTATTATTACTTGGTAGATTTGCGCAGAGCCTTTTTTCTCTTGAAACCTTATACCAGAATAAAAACTTGCTATATATATAACACTACTTCTAACAATGCAGGTCAACCAAACGATCTGTAAACTACTGAGAGCAGTTTTGCCTCCGTCGTACAGATTTTCTTGTCATCTCAGGAACTTTTTTTAGCCTCCAAGAATGTATGACACTTGCCGTGTATAAAATGCCCTTTCCTTCCATTCACATGACCTTTCTTTCTACAAAATATGTTTCTTGTAATCAAATTGGTGCTTAGAATTTTTAAAATTTGAAGCTGCTTTTCCTATATATGAAAGTAAATGGAATAAGGAGGATGAGGATATTTGCTTTGAGCGTGTTTTTGTAGAATTTATACAGCAGCGCACTTTGTCCTAGTCCCCTGTGAGCTTACAAGAAAATTCGTGTTGGAAGGCGAGAAAGAAGATGTATATTTTCAGCTTTGACCGCTGGACAGACTTTGTGTTCCACTTTCACCAGATGAAAGCAAATATGCGACAAAATTGCAAGGAGACGTGACCAAACCAAAAGAAAGCAGAAACCAGTCTTGCAAGTTAACGAAGTGGTGGTTCAAGGCTACAACGGGCTATATTATATATTTATACCTATAAAAATCTTTGTTGAATATACCTAACGTGCACAGTGCATGTATACATTCCAAATTCCCAACATTATATTGGTGCTGAAAATGTGTTACACTCGAAAAATCAAAAAGGGAAGAGAAAAGCGAGGAAACAAGAGTTGAAAGTTAAAACGAGAATTGCGGACATGAAAGACAATTTTCAATGAATACGATGGTGTTGTTCAGAAATAGGATTCGAATCCATCCAATTGACGTTAAAATACAATGTAATACGGAGAGGGAACAGAACTAAATTGAACATACATACATTTTTGTATTGTCAATACAAGAGAATAACGCACTGTCGCTCTTTTCTTATCCCAATAATAATATGGCGCTCACATAATCATCATCATCGTCATCGTCGCCGCCGCCACCACTACCATCTCACTCAGCACACTAGTTCACTCAGGCACAAAAGAAACAAAGCTCCGATGATGTTGCCTCAATTTGCTTCCTCAGAAACTGCTTTTGATGCTTGACTGCTTTTCTTACATATAAGGAAATTCACCACGTTACACATTTTGGGATTGCTAATGTACATAATAGTAGAAGGTATGTAGGCATAGAGGTGCATTTTCTATACAAAGAAACAATACAATCCGACACTCACCCAACCAAAACCAACCAATGCGGTATTTGGGTGTTCTACTGACTTTGTCTCATGTAGCCCCAATTTATTTGACACAATTTTGTTATACACATCTATCTATATATTTGTATATTTGCAGCATAGCGAAAGAAAAAAATGCAATCTAGCCTTTTTTCTGCTCAGTTAGATTCAACAGATAACATGAATTAATTTGCTACAAACCAGTCAACAAAGTTAGTAAATGGTGGGGATAGAAAGGAAGTGATAGTTTTACTGACATAATTATTATCATTTACCATCGTAAACTGAGCAAATTGTCATTGCAGCTCAATAAAGATACAGTATGGTTTCACAATTTTCCTTGGAACGAGACTATATATATATGTGTTGGAGAAAAGTTATGACTGTTCGGACGGAATTCTAAATGTAGGTCATCAATGAAATTGCATTAGCCATGTGATAGAAGCAGGAAGTTGCATTTTACTTTTAGAAAAATACAGTCTTGAAAGTTTTAGAGAGACTTGCACACTTTTTTTTAGCATTGCATGTAATAGATTGCCCCACACACATGCAATAGTTTTTTTGTGTGGTATATAAGGTATAATGTAGTCTAGTCCTGTACGGAAACTTAAAACAAAAAAAGGCAAGCTAGACTGGGCAAGTGAAAGTTGAGTAAATTTTAAGTGTTTCATGAATTTCGACAGATAGCCTACTTGTGCCCTCGGCTGAGGAAGGCATTTTATATAACCCAATAAAAAGAGCCGCTTTCTTCCTCTTGACATAAAAATAGTGACATAGAATATCATGGGAATCTTTAAGACTTATATTATGAAGGAAGGACACGTAGCACCTTTTTATTTTGATAAAAGCACTATAAATTCTACTGCAACGTTCGCCCCTTTCCTCCATCAATCCACACAACAAACACAAACATTTCAAGGGAAAAAATTGAGCTGGTGCTTTCACAGACAATGCTGTTGTTGCTTCACTTACTTAAATGCGATGATACTACGTTATGAATACATATTTCAGTTATGAATTTTGAGCCGCTTGCTTACCGTCTGGACTTTCGGCAACACTTTGGGTTCCTACATATATTACAATATATTAAAAAAATATGTAGTTTGAATGTCACAAGTCGCAAGTCTGAACACGCAATTTCCACACCTAGATTCATTTATTTTTCAAGAGTACAAACAAGGTTTGCTGATCCCTCACTTTATTTCATTTAAAAAAGTCTGGGTCATGCGAATAACGGGCAAAATATTCTATTTAATAAAAGAATGCACACTAAATGCACAAGTCTGCGTCATAAAAGTTAATACCTACGCGTCAGTAGCGACAAAGCAACCTGCTTTCCTTGGTTTACTTGTATATATGCTACAATGAAAAATATATTGATATTTTCAGTTAATATATAGATGATCTAGACAAGTCCACTTGGCGTGACTTTTCGAAGGTCTTTTAAAAACGACCAAGAGCTTTGTTCCTTGAGCTTCTTTGCCTTCACATAAGAGAAAATGAAACTAGTTCTTTCTTTCCTTGAAATTCGAGCAAACTTGGTTGCTTCTTTTGCACTGAGGAACAATATAATACTTGAAGAAAGGTTGAGTTTTCCTATGATTTTCCCTATTGATAGCAATAACCAAAAAGGGTATTATATTGGACATAATACTATATAAATTCTTGTATACAACCATACAATATAGAGCTAGGCTATATAGGTTCGACCGTCAGAAAATATCTCTTCGTGGTTGACTGCTCCCAAAACATTTTTTACTTGTCTGCATCTTCTCGTCGTAAAAAACTAAATTCGAGCAAACTTGGTTGCTTCTTTTGCACTGAGGAACAATATAATACTTGAAGAAAGGTTGAGTTTTCCTATGATTTTCCCTATTGATAGCAATAACCAGAAAAGGGTATTATATTGGACATACTATATAAATTCTTGTATACAACCATACATAGCTAGGCTATATAGGTTCGACCGTCAGAAAATATCTCTTCGTGGTTGACTGCTCCCAAAACATTTTTTACTTGTCTGCATCTTCTCGTCGTAAAAAACCTTTAGCAAAATGTATATATTATTCGGCACATAACTCAAAATTATTTCTGCACTTTCATCACCAACCAACACTGGCCTACATCTCTTGTAGAAAAGAAAAATTGAGAAAGAGGACTCGATTTATTTTTTGCAATTCTCTTTTTCAAAGGAATAATAATGCATTAAGAAAGGCAGCATGTGCACATTTCCCCCTTTTTCTCGTTTATTTTTCACTTCATTTGGTGCGTCGGAGAGTGGAAAAGACGACGCAAAATTACACAATATCATACGGTACCCCTCAACGTTAAACGTTTTCTAATTATTTAATAAGATAAAATGATGATAGTGAAAGTCGATGTGTGTGTGTCTTACCATTTATATATACGGTGCGCCAGAGTTACTTGGTGAAACTGAAAAATAGCGTGATTACGTTGTTAACCAGCTCCCCTACTCTCTCTCTCTCTCTCTCTTTCTCTAGTCTTTCCATTTTTACAATGAAAGCAGGGAAATAATAATAATTCCTTTGTATCGACTCTCATTCTTTCTCTGCCAGCACAAAAAAAGTTCATGTTTTGCACAGAAAAGTTAAACGCAAAATTCGCTCAAGTCTTTAATGCAACAAGGGAACCTGTGTGTAGTAATAGCGTATACATAAGCTTTTTGAACTTTTAACCCATTTTAACTTGTTCAATTTCCAGTTGACTAATTACCGTAGTGGTTCTTTTTAAAAGCATTGTGTTGACGAGCTAGGAATTTTAATCTCCTTCAAGAAAGCTTTTTTTTGTTAAAAGGATAGTAAAAGTGTGAGAGAAAAAAGTTACAATGCTGTGCACGGTTTGACTCTGCTTTTTTGTGCGTATCGATTTTAACATAGAAACCCATCTCGGAAAACTTTCTCTCTCTCTCACAGTTGCTGCAATGCCGAGGAAGACAAATTGTGCTTTCCATATTATCAGATCCTGTCTTGTATTCATGCTGATGGCACGAATTGCTCTCACAATCAGGACGCAGTTCGTTAAATCTTTGGTATAATAGTAACTGTGGCTATCGTAGATACCAAATTTGTATATTATAAATGCCTACCCCTGGAAAAATCGTACAAGTAGGTGGTGCACCTTCTACCGTGTGCACTGTAGGTAGCTTTCGAATGATTCCAGTAAAGGGTTATAGTCAATGGGAATTTACTATTAGAATTCTATTCATACGATACAAAAATATATTAACTGAAACTGCATCATATTACCAGTGACCCGTTTCAAGCATCGAAATTCCTTTCCTTATGTGAAAAATGCGATGAAATGTAACACGTGAAAGTAATCTGATTGAAATATTCCAGAACAAACGATCTGGAACGACAAAGCCATGTTCACATACATTTTTATACTGCTTGAGCTATCACGACTTGGTGAGGTTGGTGTCGAAGGAAAAGTCACATTCAAGAAGTTCCGGAAGCATTTTCGTTAGGTATGAAGAGGTTTTGTGTGCAATTTCATATAAAAGTGTTATGGAATCCAATATCCAACTCGATTTCAAACCAAATATCAACACAATCTTGACAGAACATAAAAGTTTAACTCCAAATTGACTATTTTATTGTGGAAAAATGCAAAACAAATTTATGTTCGATATTCCGATAAAGGTAATAATTTTTACTTCGATATGCAATAGGAAAGGACGAAACGCACGGAAGTGAAAGTGAACATTGAGCACATAGAAATGCAATGACTCAGGGGTATTATACATGTATATACTTTCATTTCCTTCGGTCAATTATGGGTTGCACTCACCGATGCGCATACAATCCCAACAATACTCCCTTTATGTATTATTTACTATGACTTTATGACGATTTTTCGAGAAGGGTCGTACTCTACCTATACCTGGTCGTATTATTATTGCCTTATTTCTCTCGTTCTCGTGACAAGTTGACATATATCTAAATTGGCCCATTTTTTGTACAATTGCCTGTTCTGTTACTCATAAACTCTGTTCTGCTTTTACTTTTACTGTGCCTCATTCCGTACTACACAATTTATATGTACATCTATATGTAAGAGGGATTATAAACGTACAAGGTATTGCTCAATTTGAAAAAAGTTTTGATAGCTTTTTTCATTTATTCGGTGTATTATCTATTGGCTTGCGTATTAACATCATTTTAGCAATTTTTGCTAAAATATGGTACGCACCATAACTTTTGCAGGGTGTTTTGCCAATATTCCATCCATTCAACAAAAGTAGGTACAGTCTGCTCGAAATAATAGCTTTTCAACTGTTGGTACTTGAGCACAGTCTTTGGAAAAAAGGTTATTATTA
>JAANSM010001074.1:0-20975 GCA_036850725.1 Orchesella villosa | reverse complement strand
CTCTTTCCAATAGCTCACAAATCTGAAAATTTTAATAATTATTCTGAATAGGAGTTGAGAAGCGGCCGGATATCCCCCCGTACTCACAAAGGTGATAAGTTAGATGACTCAAAAGGTGGTGTGGATGCCGATAGTGCTTGTCATGTATGATTTTACAATATACATTCTCATCCTTTCCTCCAACCTTGTACGTGGGTTGACTAAAAAATTGAACGGAAGATGCTCTCTCTCTCTCTCTCTCTCTCTCTCTCTCTCGTTCTCCTTTTCCCTTGATGGTTTCATGTATATTTTATGCATTTAAGAAGTTATCATATGCTCTAATATCTTTCTAAAATCTAGCATAAGTAGATATGGGGTAATCTCTTATAAATCGACTTTTTCCCAGCAGCATATCCCACTCCGAAGGCAACCTCGTGACGGGTGAAACTCAAACTGTAGTATCGTAGCGGGGTAGCAAAAGGAATTTTCTTTTAAAGCACACAAAGCTGGAAAATCTAGGACTACTGTCACAATTTTTGTGTGTCATAGTCACAGCAATCTACGCAGAAAATCCTGTATTTGAAGACGAAGAAAGCACTGGCAAAGCTCACTATTTTCCTTTTCCTGTCTCTATCCTTTATCATCGTCATCATCAGACATTCTTTAAGAGAGAGAAAATAGGATCCATGCTATAGCTAGCTACAATAACACTGTATCAAGAAGCCTAACAGCTTGAGCCTTTTTTTTGCTTCTGTATATTATTTATCATGTATAGCCTTCCTCTTCAAGAGAAAAATAAAGTAATTTCAAATGACGAAAAGCCACATAAAACGATGTGAAGGCTTCTTTGAAGATGTCATGCTGCATGGAAAAGTCAATAAGTTAGGATATCTTTCATTTCCGTTAAAATATCTTTCATTATTGACGATGGGAAAATGGCGAACGCATGGTGTGTTCAGAGGTATTCCCGATTTAAATTTACCTACCTGCCCCACTATGCATTATGGATGGATGCATGTGTGCACAGGTCTTTGGGTGAAAATCAGAGTGAGTTCAACATTCTTCCTTTAAAGTTATCAAACCAGAAAGTTGAATTGGAATCTGAGTGACTGGAAAAAAATTTATACTAACGGATTTATATAGCGGTTAAGAATCTTAAGGATATACTATATTTTATATATAGAATAAATAGAGATAAATTCTCGTTCAGTCGTTCCAAAAATACATATACTATTTAATTTCACAATTTATACGCAGCCATGCACATTTTACATTAGACGATCCCAATTCGGTCAAGGATAAAGTGTCAATATGCTTGCCTTGCAAAAAAAGGCGTAACCAAGAACCGTTAGCCAAGATTTATTGTCTTTGTCATCTAAACCATCGCCATATTGGCCAGCTTTTTCTCCAGGTGGTGCCCTTAAGCTAAACTACATAATATATATGTATGCATGTAGGTACCCATGATGTCAAGGAAGAAAAGCAACTGTTCAAGACAAAAGCCACTAATTATTCCTTCGAGATCGCAAAACTAGGAAAAGGTAAAAGCAAAAGTAATAGTATCTCCAGATTTATAACTAGAAACTTCAGAAAACCAGCTCATAATTAAATATACAACTGTTTTTAAAGAAGAAGATGCTCCTTAAATTCCTTTGAATGTCGATATAAAATTTCCTGCTGCAGCTGTCCTAAATTCTCTATTTTACTGTGCGCCTTAAGAGATCACGAGCAGAAGTTTTGGAAATATTATGTTTTATGTTTATACACATAACCTCCTTTCAAGTTATTTCCTTTCGCCACACGTATCAACTCGTATTAAAGGTAGAGAATCTTGTTGTTATTGTGCTATCAACCATATTATTGATGTTTACGAAGACTGCGACTCAGATTATGATTACAGGCAAGCAGGGAAATCCAATTCCCTTTTATTTGGTATGATAGATTTATTCATTTCTTGTTTGTCCCTAATTCCCCCATTATTGAGAACGGATACAGTAGTGAATGTCGCCTGTCCTAGGGAAATCCCTTGCTGTTTATTATAAACATTACTCAACTTCTATGAGTTTTACCTTCTACGACTTTCACCCCATGCTATGCTATAGCATCGGCCTTGATTCACTTTCACCTGAAGTAAGTACATTTTATAAGGTAGATGTCAGTCAGTCAATAAAATAACAATAACTTGGAGCATTAATAAATCTTGAAGATTAAACTCAACATTAAGTTAACATTACATAACTTTACTTTTCAAGTACAATTACTAAAATTTACTACCACTACAACATCAAACGTTTACGTCAAACACACAAGATGTCTAGTATGCTTTCACCACAAAAATTGACTGCTAACATATAAAGGAACGCAATCAATCTGAATGCCAAGCTTGATTACAAATTTTAATACAATAATCACACTGATTGAAGGCAGTCACTGAAAGGACTTTGATGATCCCCTTTTTCCTCCATTTATTTATTAAGTTGACTTCCAGTGAGCTTTTTGATATTGCTTGTCATCATCACTTCTTCACCGTCATCCCTTGTGACAGCCATTAGTCTCTCTCATTATCATCATCATCATTATAGTCATTCAGCAGCGTGAAATGTCACAAGGAGACTCGGGAGATGATAAAGTTTGTTCTGGCTATTTTTGTTCACGTCTCATTTTAGAGTATGCATTAGTGAGCTTGAATGATTGGAAAGATTTGAGATATAGAAAGCACCTAAATTCCAACATTTATATTAGGGACCAGCATGCCATTTCCTGTTTTATTTACGTTGAGCATTGAGCAGATTTTTCTCCTACGCTTAAATTTTTCCTTTACAATAAGACGACTTGGTATTTTCAAGGACTTTTAGTATACATAAATAATATGATGCAATTAATCATAAAAGCTATCCAGACCAATGCTAGAGCTACCTTTAACCTTTGGAAGAGAAGTCTTAATGATATATAAACTTACTTATTTGTCCTTCGCTGATTTAGGTTGGGCAGTAAAGCATGAACATTAAATTATGATGTGTTTCCAGACTCCATCGTTGTTGGTGCCAATGAAAGTCTTGAATGATAGAGTAACAAAATAAAGATAAAGTTAATGTACAGTTCTTCCTCGAATTATGTATGTCACCATCACATTGCTGCCATGCTTTTGCCGCTAGCATAAGATATATAATGAAACTCAAGGAATCCAAAATTAAGAGGTTTTAGCCCCATATCATATTTATTATTCTGAAAGGTACATGGCATTGAAATACACGTGTTTGTAATGAGATACTCGCTCCAAACAACAAAAGTACTTTTAGGGCTGGTAATAAAAATTAGTAATCGTTGAGACCAACTTTTGCACGGGTATGCCCAAAAACTTTTCTTTGTTTACTGCTTTCTTCCCCCCTTTTATTTTCGGCGAAGCGGAAGGAAAGAATATCCATCCTAACGTTGTATTCACGGAAAATATCAGACATTACATCAGAGTTGCAATGGTTGACGGAATGAATAACATAACCAACTAACTAACATTTGGATGTAGTCAAGCGTTCAACTGATAATGATTGATAGTTTTAGGAGGGATATAGATTATTAGGTAGGAAGAGTGAGTCGTAATACCATACTTTCGTCTCCTTTGAACGCTATGTAACTAAAGTACAAGGTCTGCACATTTTTTAGCAAAAAAACTTTTACTTTGCAACTCACAGATCTCACTCAAACACAAAATTCGTTTAGTTAGCAATGAAAGAAGAGGAGAAGGGAAAGGAGCTCCGAGGATACAAAGTTTTAGCGCATTTCAAGGGAAACGGCATTATTAAGAAGACAGCCCAAATTTTGTTTGTGTCAGTCATAAGTCAAAAGAAGAAAAGTAGTATGATGCTTCATGCTGAGAAAGTTGAAACCGTGCCTCAATCCACTAGCATTATTTGGATAACGGCTTGGTTTCTCTCTTCTCTCCTTCGTCTTCCCTGCCATTTTACCACCTCTCGATTCTCAAACTTCCGTTGATACTTTGTCCTGCTTAAGCACATTATATAGCTTTTTAGNCGTTGATACTTTGTCCTGCTTAAGCACATTATATAGCTTTTTAGCTATGAAAAGACGACGAGCAGCGTCGGGGACGATCAAGAGCCAGATACATTTCAAGTTACGACACTCTCATTAACTAACATTAGTCTTAGATGCTAATCTAACTTGAATTAATAGATCTGCATCTCATAACCAAAAGAATTGCTAGGCTTGTGGTATCTTTCAGTATTTGAGTCATTTTAATTGTGAGAGGGTTGAAGTAGCTTGAATGGATAATGCCAAGAACTTGCCAGGAATAATCCTTCCTTTCTGATGATCAGTATAATTCAAAGTGTTGTATGAGAACAGGTATATACACGTGCACTACTTAGGTTTTTTCGCTGCTGGATGTTGACTCAAACCGGAATATGTTTATGTTCGTGTTGAATAAAGAAAATACTTGCCCTATTTAAAGATTGGCATGCATAGGAATTTTCCCCCTAAGGGATATACTTATTCTTATTCCTTGAGCTTACAATGTGCCAAATACCATGTATGAATACTAAGTCTAATGTGCAAATTTAAAGAAAGTGAAACTAATGAAGGTGGGGTTTCATGCATTCCAAAATAAAACTCTGGATAGTGAGAGAGCATCACAAAAATACGTATAGTTTGCAGAAGAGACATTATATCTGATTTTTGTTTGAAACTGCAGCAGTATCAACTTTATGACTCTCATTAAATCCACGAGAAATGCGTACTACATGTACATTGGCAACTCTAGAAAGATTTTAGCTCCCAAGGGGACCTTGTGACTAGGATAGTTAAAAAGGTAGTGTGGTTGGTAAAAATTGTTCTTGAGTCGCACGGGATGAATGACTGAAAATCAGAGGAGTTGTATAACAATTGCCAACAAAAGCAATATAAATTTTACGCTGCGGATTATTTTCTTTCCTCTCCATTGCCAATGTCTGTACTGAGCAAGGAATCGAGATGCTCTGCGTTCAAAGGTGGTTATTAGTAGCGCATTGAGATTTCTTCTTCAACAGTATAAACGTTGACCGCGATGGCATTTAAAGGGGGGAAAAGTAGGAGTGCAATAACGGAGATTAATCGAGAACGACAGCTTTCATGTGGGACTGATTAATCTATCAGAGGCTTATAGATTATATAGTATCGTGTCTGGGCAGATGGGATTCCAGCCACTTCAACTTGCACACACACAGAGCGCTCCCTCCTAAAACTATGATAATGCTAAAAGAAAGTATGTCTGTGAGGGAGTAAGTGAATGAATGAAGGTACATTACATTACTTTGTGTGTGAGTGAGTTTTAAGGTATATCTCAAAATGCCTTAGATCCCGTCTCAACTGAAATATGGTTCCTTAGTTGCACTTTCCCCATTCCGGTTTTGTGAGTGAGTGTGTATAAGTGTGTGTGTATGCGTTCCACTATTTCGATCTAGGTGAAATATATGTTTAAGTAAGAAAGCACGTAGGAAGACGAAGCTGTCAGGAGACGTGGACAATGATAAAGAGACATTTTCAGAGCCTTTAGCCATAAGCAAAAGAGTGAGTGAGAGAGAAAGAGCTCTTTTCTTCTCGTATGTTTGACACCAAGTTGGGGGGGACAACCATACATTTATTGAACGGAAGTCTGCTCAACCATTAAGCGTAAAAATGGAATAGACTCTGTGAAAACTGGGCTATATTTTCGCATAAAATTGAGAGACAATTTATGGGCTTCTAAAGATCGGCGGATCTGGAAGTGAGTTGGGATTGGATCCACTTGCAAAAGAGCTCCCCTTTTTCTCACAAACTGCCTGTAGAATAATCACATGGAATTACATAAAAAAGGATTGGAGAAAGGATTTTGAATAATTGAAAGCATTAATAATGGACGGGATAATTTATGGACCTGCTCTTGACTTCTTCGATATCATGCTCAATAGAAAACAATCATGGTGCGTTATCAGGAAACATAGTGTGATTGCAACTGGTCAGTGATGTTTGTCACCAAACAAGACTCGAGTAGGAATGTCTTCTAGCTTAACTTATTGGGTTCAATGTTCACTAACGGTGAAATGGAAATAAAACAATCAATAGAAAGTAGGAAGTCAGCAAGGCAATGACATGACAATTCACGGAGCTCCTAGCACCAAAGACTAAGATAACATTTATTCTTTCCACTTGAAGTGTACAATGGAAAATTCTAGCTATTTTTTTTGCGATGTAGACATAAATAAGGTGGCTTCCAAACTGTACAACGAAACTTTATGAGAAAATTGGAAATTCTGTTCTTGAAGTCTTGCATAGACATTTTCAACTTCTTTCGTATTTTATTGGAAATTCTGATTTAATTTTGAGCAATTGTTTTATTACATGCAAATATTCCAGTAGGTGCTAACTACATGTTTAAAATCGTAATTTCTGTACGAATTATATTGCTCTTACTATAAATATTTTTTGTGTCATTCTCTTTACACACAGTTACATGCATTGCTGCATTTTTTCCGCTGAATTGCAAACCTGTGGTATTTTGAACGAAAAATTAATTCAATTTGAAATGAAGTAACGACTTTCTGCTAATGCTACGTCACGTACACATGCATGGGTCTTCTCCCTACCCTTCTGACTACTCATATAATATAATTCACTTCAGTCAGGTGCAACTGTGCAACCATCAAGCCAGCAATGTTTGTTTTCGTCATTGAGTTATACTTTAGTTGTTTAATGATTTTCCCGGATTTGTAGTGTCTCTCGAGTACATAAATAATGCAAAAGAAAACTTTGGAATGCTCTTGGAAAATTGCTAATTCAAGTATCCAAACCATCTGGGTAAAATAAAGGCAGTAGCATCAGCTCACATCAAAGTATCTATTCTTGAGTAAAACCATGAATCCTTTGCAGACTCCACCTGCTAAGATTGATTTGGATAGGTAGATAGGTTGGGCCTTGAAGCACTGATGGAGTAGATTGATTACATAACAAAAGTTGACAGGAATATCAGCATGAGTTCTCAATCTACTTATCTGCATAAAATGAAGTATGATTTTTTTCCCATCTTATATGAGCTTGTCTGGGTGTTTGGCAAGAGAGTTACCTACCCGCGTTCAGGTTTACGACATCAAAGTTTGCTTTGCTATAAGTGAGTATGCTCACGTTTTGGTAGACGATTCTTTGTTGTGTTTTAATTCAAACTTCATGGAGTATGCAACGGATATAAAGTAGAAAGATTCACTGGGAAAAATTTCTAGATAAAAGATTCCTCTCCTGTTCACCCTCCCATTGAGGAATCTATATACAGTAGCAGATATATAATAATGTAAGTGAACGACGATCTTTCTGAAGTAATGAAATTTCATGAAAGAAAAGTACGAAAATAATATGATCTTCCTCCCAAGCTCAACTTGTTCAACAATTTTCCTCTAGTGTAAGTTGCTTTTTATTTGGTAACTCTGTGAAAATTATGTAAAGAAAGAAATTGCTATTCCGTGTTTCTCTTTCAATTTTCTTTATAAAGCAACAAAAAAACTTTCCCTTTAAGTACACCTCTATATCAATAGCCCGACACAAGTTGTAAATTACTGTGTATATATGTATACGTACATATACACCACAGAAGAGAAAAAACACGTAAAATTCGGAACCGGCTGCAACGACTGATTTTCCTATACGAGTGATTATGGCTGTTCTCAGTCACTATGTTTTTGTGTGTAGAGATTTTGTGAGTTTGCAAGCCGTTAAGATAGCAGCGAGGTTTTTGGCTTTACTGAGAACTCTCTAGTTGGTCCTTTCCGTGCTCATGGAATGAAGAAAAACTGTTGAGTTGGAGCTCTGTATGGGGGCCATCATCAGAAGAAACATGTTGAACTACGTGAGCATATGCTTTAGATATAGGATGCCATTGCGAGTTTACCAGTCGTCGCAGTTCGTACGGAAAATATAAGTACTTTTGAGAGTTATGGATGGCGCACATCCCATGCATTTATGCAGACTAGCACTTATTATGATAAATATATTTCAATCAAGCTGTCCCCTATGCAGATGGGAAAATGTAAAATATGAAGAGTCTCATTTTATACCGTGACCGTGGAATAGGGTTGGATCTCCTTTTGGTGAAAAAGGGAAAAGTGAAAGGAGTACAAAGAGCATTTTGCACTCCACCTTCTCGTATTATTCTTATTCCTCCCGCAATCTTGCAATAAGGTTGGTTGGCTGCTGGAGTCAGTACAAGTGTACAATGAGTTAAGAAGATGGGAGATGGAGGAAACGATGCGAACTGATCCCGTGCTTGTTACCGCAGTGAAACAAAGAATGAGGCAGGGACAGAATTACTAAGCGGGAACTAAAGCAACTGAAGTAAGTAAGTAGGTAAGGCGACTAGTGTGCTTCAGTGGGCATGGGTCACACGACGGAATAAGAATTGAAGGAAAAAATAACCCACCACCTCTGAAGATAACTACATTAGAGGAAGGAGAGAGAGAGAGAGAGAGAGCATAGTGAGTGACTTTGTTTTTCTGAGCGCGTCTCTTTTTAGCAATTCTATCATGGGCCTTGAGAGACAGCCATATTTTCTTATTGACTTTGTTTTATATCCCTGCTTGCTACGTGCACTAACTAATCATATCAATTTGAATGTGTAATTTTGCTTGTCTTCCCAAACAGAGAGCAATTCAATTTTCTAAAATTGCCTAACCAACATCTTTATAAACTCTAGAAGGGTTCCGCCAAATGCAATTTTTCACTTAGCATCTGGAACCGAGAGAGCGTATGTATTTTCCAAGGGCGAAAAAAAATCACCGGGCAGGAGAGAGGAAACGGGAATGCGACATGCGATCGGCAGAATTATGTGATCTGAAACTTGGTCAAAATATATTGTTTTATACATAAACTAGGGGAGTCTTTTTCAGCAATCGGCTCATGCAATTGTTGAGCATGTAGTATGTACGGGAGTAGGTCCCAAACATTCACTGCTTCCTGAAGGATGTATGCATGCGTAATTTTATGGAAGCTCCCTTCAAAGCCAAGCAGAGAATGTTGTAAGTTAGTACAGAAATAAAAGTACTTAGCTTTGCTTCTTGAGGTTTTTTACTGCTTCTCTCCTGTTGTAGCTTCGATGTGATCATCAAAGACGAAAATTGGGAAAGTGGAGAGAGCATGTAATTGGCATCCGAAAACTACACACTTGTTTTCATTTCCACACTTTTTCTTTCTTATTCTGTTTCTCTATCGTAGCTACAGGAACTTCTACCCTTTTACCTATTACCTACTTACTAGGTATAATATTCTACTTATTTACCGTCCCGTGTGTTGTCCCTGTTTATATATATCCTTGGAGAAAACAAAGGTTGGACTGTTGAACATTGCATTAGAAAGTGCACCTAAACAGGAGGGGCATGATCACTCCTATTCCGAGTATGGAACGCAGTGCATGCCTCCCTGCATTACTTTCTTTAATTCAGGTATCTAAACATGAAGAATGTGGTTGCTTGTTTTCAACACTCCAAGGTCCATCCATTACTTTTTATTTCTAGAAAACTTGCTACATTCTTTTTGTTACTAAAATACTTTCTCCAATGAATATCTATCTACCTAGAGGAGTTCCTGTGTAAGAACAAATGTTGAGCGATAGTATCAAAAAGGATAAGAAAATGTGGGCCAGTAATTTAAAAGAGAACAAGCTCAAAAATGTGTCCTGTTATTTTACTTCGTGCTGTAAACCATAGAGAAAATAACAACAGACTTTTAATGTTAAAATGCAAAAAAAACTATTAAAGGTATCTTGTAATTTGAGGTGCTGGGAACACGCCACAGATTGACATGCCAGTTGAAGTGCACTCCAACTAAACCCACAAAAAAAATTCTCAAGAGAGTAAAAAAAGACGAGTGGTGAACAAGTGCAGAGATATGAGGCGCATATAATTTGCACACTCTTGGACGAAACTCTAAACGATGCTATCGTAGAGAAAGAGTGTGTGTTTGTATGCAAGAGGCTAGCAAAGTTTTGTCACCATTTGAGTAGCTATGTGAGTCTCTATGAGTTGGAAAACACAAGGGGGCCAACCACAACAGAAGGTGATGGGCGAAAACAAGGAGTTTAAGTAATATGCACAACAATCATAAGAAAATATGCTAGACATCCCCATCCACCCATATCCAGTTGATGATTATTATGTTGATAGCCCCACGTACCGCTATGAGAGCCACGGAGTTTGAGATGCAAAATTACATATTTATACCTAAATATGGATTCTCAACTCTTTATGAGTCTCTTTCCCCCAGTAAAATAAAGGAGTGAAAAAGAGAAGGAGAGAGAGAGAGAAAGAGAGGCTAGCTCTTATTGATTTATTCTTGAAGCAACTACAGAGCCATTATAATAACAGTATTGCTATTATTCCTGTTCCTGTTGTTAGCTCTCCGATATTAGAAGAGCTTCATGAATAGCGACACAATAATGTCAGCATTCGGGAAAAAAGAAGTCTGGGATAGTGGAAGCACCTCGTTTGGTTTGTTGTTCGTGTGGCAACTACTACTTACTACAGAGTTACTATATTACATTGAAAGAAAGACTGCGTCTTTTCCAGGTCTCCTCTCATCTCGATAGCCATGCCATGCCACAGAGCCATGTAGCCCTATTATATAGCTCTCTAACAACAAGAATGCTCCGCTCCCCATAATCAGGAGTAGGCACAGAGGGAAGGCGAGCCGTGGTGGCGGTGGTAACAGAAAATTGTGACAGTAAGACAGCCAACAATAACCAAACAGCCACTATCTTTTGGAAACTTATGGTAGCCACTTTCAGTGTTCCAGCATGAAACACAGAAAAACACACACATATATATATACTCGCTTTCTCTTTTTCCCTCATCCACACATTTATTGTCCACATGCATGTATGCACAAGCGGGCGGGCATATGAGTTTGAGAGTAAGAAAGCAGGTTTCTCTGGTAGAGCAGAGAACATATCTGGAGTGTCTACAAGGCACTTCTCTACCTTTTTTCAAACCTTATGGATGAATGTTGCCCGTGATGGTGAGGCGATGGCAATGGGATAAGGGTCCATAGGAGAATGGGGGGAAAATGGAAGGAGCAGATGAACTATGAAATTTCTTATTTTTTTAGTAGAATAAGTATACTTAAAGTAGGCATGTTTCTTCAAGACCTTTCTCTGTTTGTAAGCATCTGCCCCACTCAACTAGCTGGCCTGGCTCTCCCATCCTATTTGAGTCCTGTTCTGTGTTAAACTGTATTACGCTTCGCTCTCACACTGATGTGAGGAGACGGCTCCTATAATCTCTGCTACCCCATCTCGTATTCCCCCTTCACGACAATGTTAACTGTGATGGCGCTTCCACACCACCTCAGCTCTCTCTCTCTCTCTGTAGAGTTCAGGCTTGATTTGCGTCTCGTAACTTTCACTCATTCTTTTTGCACGTTATAGTTCGGTCACGACGACGATGAGAATGATAACACTAGTGAGCCAGCCTGTGTGTATGCTTTGTACATAATGGAAGTGGGATATGAGTCAAATGGGAATGCAAAAGGATTCCATTCCGGAGTCCTCGCCCTGCTGCTCCACTAGGCCATACCGTGTAACTCGCTCATCCTGCCAGTTACTGGTGTTACTCCTTCTTTTCACCCAGAGAGTTGAAAGAAAGAGCTGAGTCTTTGTATGCCACGGCATCATAGTGATTCTTACCATCATACCAACAAGTAGCATACTGAATTCTTGCTCTCCTCAGTGTTCCCCTGGCTAGCTTCCAGTAACTATGTCCTACTCCTCTCAATTTTGCTGTTCAACCATCCAGCACCGTTTCAAGTGAGCCAACAACTGTAATATTGTTTCACTGTTTTTTTATTTTATCAAGCCCCTAATCACATCCTCAACATTTTTCACTTCTTTTTTGCAACTATCTCTCATGGTTTCCCGTATTGAGGAGGAAAAAGTTGTAAAAGTTTCTCTCCACATCTCCTTCCTTTTGGTTGGATTGTGCCAACGAGATTAACAAGTGTTGTAACAACTGTTACACGAGCAGGCAAAGAAGGATATAAAGACGAGAGAGTAAAAAAACGCCCCATGAAATATGTATCTCTCAGTTTAAAGAACAAAATTCAGTGCGCCTCATCAATCTTTCGCTCTTGTTGCTCCAACTTAGCTGTCCTCACGACTTTCTCTGTAGACCTTTGGTCGAAAATACAGCGCACTGGTTTTAACTAAACTGAAAATATATACCGACTTGTCTTTGCCTTCGCAGAAAGCTGAACGATAGACGGAAAACAATCTCAAAGTATTTCGTCTCTTTCTCAAGTGAAGTTTCATCACGCAATTGATATTTAGCTAGTCCTCATGCACAACATATATGCTCCTGCTCCAATGCTTATTTGTCACATAACCTTGGAGCCAGGATATATGTAGTTTGGACATTCCAGCTTTCTAATCAGTTTGATTTACTGATTTCATTAACTCTCAGTAGTACAGTGACTAGTGGATTTTCTCTCGCATTGCTCCGACACCAGAGTAAACCCGAAGAAAACCATAAGGGTTGTTGTCTACGAGCTCGCAAATAATTTTGTTTAGGAAATACAGATCAAGGCTGCTGCTGTTACCACATATTTCCTGCACATTCTCACAAATTCAGGTGAACGGAGAGGACGGGAGTTACTCCTGGTGTGTTTATTAGGAATTGGGGAATCGCGCAACAAAAAACCCATCAACTACCACTCAACTCCATTCTTCAGTGTCAGTTAAATAACCCAGTCCTTCACAATGTTTGGAGGCCTTAAAAGTCACAGCTTGTCCAAGCTGGCCCTCTCGAAATTCCTTTCGCAGAGCATGTAAGAACTTTTTAAATGTAATTTAGAGAAAGTCAAACGTTAATGGTATCCAATAACACTAGTCGATCGATTTGAAACACCCAGATATTATACTACTTCAGGTATTACACATTATATAAATATAATAGATAAAAGACGGAGCAGTCAAGAGAATTATTGAAGATTTAGGAAATGGCTTTGGCTTTGTGGTAGAAAGCCAATGAAATATCAACAAAGCGCATCTTGTTCCCTGTTTCTAGCAAATATTGCATCTCTGAGTAACTTGTTCAAGCAAGAAGACGACCTTTACTCAAGATATTTTTTTCCAAAATAGATTAGTATACAAGATTTAATCACAATAATCGGATTACTTACTGACTAGAAGAATAAACCACAGGATTTTCCGTGCGTTATTTAAGGGAAAGTGTGCTTACACACTGTATTATTTTCAAGAAGTGAAGTTCCGTTACATAAAAACAATTTCTTTTTCCAATCGACTATCTACACAGTTTTGGAAATGTTACATGTTATCTTCTTCTTTTATTTTGAATTGAAAACGGAATTAGAATAGGCCCTATGTCTTGATGTATATTTGATCGAGGAAGGATAATATTTCATACATATTTTAACACATTGATCTGAAAGTTCGTTTTACAAATAATAATATCAAAATAGAGATTGATGAAACTAAGTAGCCTGACATGGAGATAATGTTGAATGTAATACATCTCTCTTCTTTAAAAACGAATAGTAGTTTTTTTTACGTTTTTATAGCTCTTTCCGAATATAATCAAATCATCTATGAGAGTAGTACCAGAACGTATAAAATACTGTGACTGAGCAGCCATACAATATTTGGCTCTGATCTGATATATCATTTTCAAGGAAGCATAAAGTATCTGTGTCATACAATAATATTATTTCATTGGAATTAAATTATGTAATGGTTTACATTTCTTCTTTTTTGTCGTATGATCATAATGACATTACTTTGTTAGTGCTTTTATATTACCTTTAAAAAAATTGATCATGTTTTCAGGAACGAAAACTCGCAGCACAACAAATTATCCTTACATAATATTGTATGAAATAAATATGTGTATGTGTGTGTACGTACGCACAAACAAAATTTGATATAAATGTAATATGACTCCAAAGAGAATGAGAAATGTAAAGGTTTAAGAGAGAAAGAGTAAGGAACTGATTCCTTTTTCTTTGGATCAATGTCAGTTTATGATTACAAGTCTTCAATGATTATATATCACGTTATTTCTATACGGTTTTCAAAGCTCAAGGGATATCAGTTATGATACTTGATACGTTTTTGACTACAGAATACTGGATCACCATAAAGAAAAATGAGAAAGGGTGTATATCTTGTGTCTATGCAAATAATATGTTTCTTGCATATCCGCCAACTACCATCAATAAACATACTCTTGATGTTCATAGCTTGAATGCGTTTTCTAAGGTTGTTGTACTTTTACCAGTTGTATCTTTTGATCTGACATTCCAAAACCAAATTCATACCTCATGGCATGCCACAAATTCTATGAATTTCTCTTTCCCCCAAAGAAATGGCAAGTAAATCTGAAATTACTAGTCCACATCAAACTTATCATCATAGTCTATAAATGTAAAAGTAAGCAAAGAGCACCTTACCACCATCATACCATACCACCCTCGATGTTTGGTATGATTTGATATGAAATGATAGCGTGATGAGATGACTATTATGTACATAGTGCCTGTTTATTGTGCGAAATTTAATATATTTTGCAATCTACAATAAAAAAAGGGTAGTAGGTAGATGAAAGGATTTCTTCTCATGCTCCAATAGGAAAAAGTAGTCGTGAAGCAAACAGGAAACATGTCAGTCGGGCCTTTTAAGCTGCCCAAAAATCCGCATGGAGTTATCCATAATGTTGTACTTATCTGTGTGTATACATTATAAAGTTCAAAGATTCCTCCCATACTCACAGAGATTGTAAACATATCATGGAAAAGCAAGTTATGTTTATTCTTGTCCTGTACTGAAGAGCGCTGGATGATGTTTATTGAAAAAGAAACAAACAGGATGAAGCTCCGTATGAAATTTGCCGAGAATTGTGGTGTGACATGAAGCATGAAATCCTTAGTCTAACAAAATGCACGTAAATAGGAAAGTAATGTGTGGGAAGTTTGCTCTTTTCATATAAAATATAATAGGTATATAAGAAAGCTTTCAATTTAGGATCAGAACTAGTAGCTAGTGCGTCTATGTACACTTCTATGACTCATGTTTACAATAAACAATATTTAGTTGCGATGTTTTATCTTACATTATTTCACGGGAATGTTTATCGGTTCTTCAATACAATGAGGGCAGTAACGTGACAGTGTAGCAGACGGCACAAAACATATCATAATATAAGTTCGAGCTCCTTGTGGAAACTAGTAAGAAGTGCTAGTGGAAGAAAAGCTAATGGTACGTGGCTCATTTTATCAGCCACAAAAAGTGTCTTACTAGCTTTTATAGCATTCATCGTCAGATAATGGGACAAGGAGGAGGGAAGGACTTTTCCTTGGTTTTAGGTTCTAGTAATTTTATGCCGAGAAAAACAACTCTTTCCTTTGTCTTTCAAAGAAAATGGATAATGCAAAGATGGTTTCGTGGTTCCAATGAAATGCATTGTCTCTTGTGGTTTTCCTTAGCTCTCACTCAAACTAATCAGAGCTTCCTTTGTAAATGCTTTGGGAGAAAAATGAAGAGTAGTAGCTTCAGTAATGATACTTTCACATCACACACACACAAACATTCACACACACGACATTGCATTATATATTATTTGGAAGTGCACACGACGACTGTATATTAACGAGTTTGTTTGGAAACAAGGTTCGCACTACTCTCTTTTCTCCATTTGCTTTTGGTTCAAGGGTAAAATTGACACAAAAGGGAATGAGCTGATTTCCTGTGACGAACCATATACAACTGAAGAGACAGATAGAGCCAAGCAGCTCCAGTCCCAAACATTTTGATATGATAAAAAAAATACGCAACCATTTTCATTTTACATTACCCATCATCATCCATTGTTTTCTTGCTTTCTCGTTGTCAACTCGAGTTCTAACCAAATATCATCATTTTTTTCTCAAACAACCTGCACATAAGTTGACACAGTGAATACAACCATGTTGTACCCCAAAAAGCACCATTAACATACACTATAGCAGCTGAATTTATGCAGTATGCATGACTGACTTAGTCGTGTAGCGCTAGTTGCACTCAAGTGTAAAGATTAAAACATGAGCGCAATACATAATGTTCCTTTTCTGTATGTTTAGATATATTTGTGAAAACTGACTGAAGTTGCTTTTGAGAGAGAAGTTTTTACTCTCACAGGACAGGACAGTGTGGAATATGACTTGTAGGGTTGTGAAAGTATGTCAGTCAACTAATCTTAGTTGGAGTGGCAGCTAGTGTCAAACTCCAGATTGAAAATATGAATGTTTGATGGAGAAACTGGGCTGGATTAAAAATTAATACATACATAAATTGCATGAGAGCAATTTGCCTTGTATGTTTTTTTGCTCGATTAAAGAATACACACAATTTGCTACAACGACATTGTCAGCCTTCTCATTAATTTTTATATGGATAAACCCAAGGTTGGATTATTTTGCCACGGGTTCTTCTTTCTACTCCAACTAGTTCTCATCATCATCGTCATCATCAGGTATGTATCTCGTAATGCTAGGAAACGGATAGAGTTTCAATAAGCTGTTCTAAAAGACTATAAAAGGGAGTTTAGTAACTGCGATTCTACTTTCCTTTCAATTTCATTGGCCAAGCAGAACTAAAAAAAAGTGTATATTATTTTTAACCAGAGAAACAGAATGCAAAGAAAACCCGGGGTCGCTCTGCTTTGCAAATTGAAACTCCTATTTTAGGCCCACCTCCTTTCTAAAAAAATGGGTAAAAGTAAACTCAAAAATTATTTACCTAAGCGTGAAGCACGTAGACTCCGTTTCATTCCTAGGGGAAAGCTATTAATTAGAGACACAGCGTGAAATGAATATTAAATCTATTGAGAAGGCAGTCAGACATGGCATTGTTATGTTGAAACGCTTTTCCAAAGATCAATTTTTCTCGTGTCTCCCACCTCCCTCCGCTCTTTCAACTAAATGCGTACATTGTGATTGTGGAGAAAACGAACAATGAATGTTGAAAAGAAGAATGGAAAGAGAGAAAAATAAATCCATATTCAGGTTTATCCTTCACTTCTGACACAAATACATTAACCACACATCTCATACTCCCATTCTTCACCACTCACACACACTTTTTTTGCCAACTGAACGCTTGCATTCACATCCAATTCAAACAATGAAAGTTAGTCGCTATTAATCTCTATGCGTTTATGCATCCCTATATTATGTGTGATATCAATTTCACGAATTAAGCTTGTTTTTCACCAGACTTTTTTCAAGTAGCTTCAAGTAATGTTAAGCCAAGTATAACATAGTTCACAATCTTGTTATTTGAAGAGGGAAAGGAGGAGGAAAGGAAAAATGAGGAGGAAACTACCACTCAAGCCCATTCTTTTAATAGAGAACTCAACAGATTTTTATAGGGTAATATAACTGAGCCAGGATCCCGAGACTAGTCTTTTCCTCTTGCGTAATCTCTACTCTTTGAAATAACACTGGGTGGAAGCAGCTTCAGAGTTAATGACTTGTCGAAAGAAATCGAAATGAAATGGCTGAGTGGAGCATATGAACGTGAAGAAACATGGTGGCTTCAGTATTAACAAGTAGTATAGAAAAGATATACAGATTATAATCATACTTTTTTAGTAGGTGGATTATAGTGGCGAGAATAAGCCATTTTTGTCTTCAATCAACGCCTCTCATTAAATTTTTAGTAGTCTAGCTAAAGTAGCGCACACGCCCATAATTCCATGTGAGCAAATGCGCTCCCCCCACACATCTTTAATCCTCTCTAACTCCCATCGCTACCCCCTATTTATTACATTATTACTGGGATTTCACGGAAGGAAACAAAGAAAATAAGGTTTTAATGTCCCTGTTATACTTGATATCTCCCTTTCATGAATTCCTATTTACTACCATTAAAATCGATTTAAGTTGCAAAATGGAGTTAAAAATGACAGCCTTCCTTTTCGATTACAAATTTAATCTACTTGAGATAAAAGAACTATTGAATCGAAAAGGGAGTTTCATCAAAGGACTAGGACTATATAGTTGCTGCTCCACGTAATAAAAAAATCTTTACAACTTGAGATGCCCTATATATTGTTCCAAATGTCAGATTATTAGAGGAAACTTTACACAAAAAGATCAGGAGCAAGCTCTCGATGTGATGTAGTTAGATAATGAAATCGTGTGATAAAAAATTTCATGAGAGGTACTTGAGGCCACCTTTTGTAGTTCCTGGCATCACTTTTTACATGTAAAAAAAACCATCATGAATACTCCAAAAAATTTAGCTACTCTTTCTTTCTTCCCACCTCCCTTCCACAAGGGTTTAATGTTTTACACCGTCGTCCCACACGAGTAAATTACATTTCACTATTTCTCATCCAGCCTGTCGATTTAAATCTTTTGATCGGTTTTATTTCTATTCTATAAACGTACTTTCTTCCATTTCCCCCAAAGTCGCTGTATGCATTCTCTCCCGCTTTTTACTCCCATTGTGAGAAAATGTAGGAGACGTAACAACCAATTTAAGCCATTACAGGCATAAAAATCAGGATAAAGGGTCGTAATTCTTTCCAGCTATGGGTCAGTGGCTACAAATGGTAAAAGGAAATGGAATTGAAGCGAGCAGGAAAAAATATAAAAAGGATAGCATCCAGTAGAATACAGTAGTGTATTGTAGTGGTTGTAAAAGGACGGGGAGGCTATTAATGTCTATCGAGAAATAGACAAAAAAAAACACAAGTTTGAGCGTACTCATAGAAAGGAGCGTTTATGACCGTTGTTTCTGTTTTGGCAATGGATATTATGCCTCATGATTCTCACTATATTAGTAACTACTTCATTTACAGACACTGAACAAATGTGCAAGAGTTAGGGATACCATTATAGCATACCACCTACCTACCAACTACCGACACACCGAACTGGGTAACGGATAAAATGAGAGAGAAAAGGATGAAATGGTTTTTTTCATTAGAGCTACCTAACAGCCATCCATAAGTATATACTTAAGCTTGCTACTCATTCCATTTATACTCTACAAATTGAAAGTAATGAACTCATAACTGTTTATAAATAAACGAATTTTGCTAATGCTCACTCGTACGTCTGAAAATTAGTTTTTGATGATAGTTTTCATTTTCGCACACAGCTTGCTAGCTTTTTCCCATCTTGTGCATAGCCAAGTTTTAACATATCTTTGTTTGAAAATGGTTTGTAACAAATGGGTTCTAGTAAAAGTATTTAAACTGCTGCATTTTATTGTTGACAAAAGTTTTTGGTGTTGAACACTCTGCTGCTAATGTGAACATTTTTCAGTGTCGCAATCAACAACGCAGTAGAGAAACTCACATTGGATTAATTTTAGAGTCAGAGTTTCAATAAGAGCTGACACATGTGGTGCAGCAAATAATATTAATTTTACTGCTGACTGTGGGATTTAGGTGACAAACCTTGTTCTGCTTGACTTCAAAGGCAGGGTTTGTGTTTATTTCAAAAACGCAATTTACAAATAGAGGTTTTGCAGTTGGTACTCGATATAATCATATGCCTTTCAAAACTTGTAAACTAAAAACGACAGGACAAATATTTAGTCTAATTTATGCCTTTTCGGAATAGTTAGTTTAATGGAATAAAAAAGCAAACAGGAAGAGCACACTGCAATGAAATACTTTTGAAATGGGAAAATCCCATATAAGTAATGAGTACACATCAGAGTGAAAAAACTTGGATAGGTAGATGGAATTTGTACGTATTCAAACTTTTGTAGCCCCCTCCTAATTTATTCAGTTGGCATCACATCAAAATCGACTAGCAACCCACCTACTTTTGTGCACCATTCCATTTAACAGTGTGTAAAAAGTGACGCAAAGGACTTGACAGGGAAATGTGTGTGTGTTCGTGAAAGAAGCTCAGACTCTATTAAAGTAGAAAAGTAAGGCGTCTTCTCAAGTTAAGAAGCTCAAAGACGAAAAGTAAAATAAAGTGCTTAACAACTTGTTTGATGCTTTTGAATGATGTGGCCCTCCTCGTCCTACTCTTTCCTTAACATAAAACATGCTCTAATGTATGCATTCACTTATGTAACTTGAACATTCCCAATTTGCACAAGTTTTTGTCTTCTTCATTGCCACTTCACATGTAATCTCACAAACAATCATTAAAATAACGTTGAGCACTTATCATTTCAGGAAAATAGACTCCCACACTCCAACCTAAGTTCCTGTTTTCTTCCTACTCCAAAGGAGAATTAGGTACTGTTGAGATGTACTTGTAGCAAGCATGTTATTTGCTAAACATTTACAATTTCTATGAATATCATTAATGATTTCCTATCCAGTTTTCTTTTCCACTTTCATCATCAACATTAATAATAATTCCGTGAAGGACCTTCCACCAATGTACGTATCATGCACGAATTTCGTGGTAAATGAGATGTAAATGAAATAGAATGCACAGTAAGTGGATCCAACCTCATCTCCATTCATTTACTTAGCTTCATATCGTGTTCCATCTCTCCCATGTCTTTCAATTTCCTCAGACAATCTACTACTTAGCTACACACCCAATAATTTTATTCGTTTTCTCAAGAACGAAAGTTCAATTTTGGCCCCCTTGACTTTGACTTTATATTCTGAAAAATGTAGCATCATCATTTTTACAAGATCGCAATAATGAGAGTAAAAAGAGGCGGAAGTGAATCTATTTAATGGTTCATAATAAAAGAGAAAATTCCAAACATTTATCTAATAAAAAGGATGGCGGGTAAAAAAGAGCAAACTCTTGTAAACTTAAGACTCCGTTCTTGATTTTACGACGTAAGTAACAAACACAGTCATCCACTTCATTATTACCCCCGCGATCATAATCTCACCCAACTATAATTCTCCCAGCTTCATTTTTATTATCATTATGTTCAGAGAGGTAGACACACTGAAGTCGAATAACATTTTTGGTGTCACCTTCACAAGTCGAGACAATTTTTATAA
>JAANSM010001073.1:0-20984 GCA_036850725.1 Orchesella villosa | reverse complement strand
CATTCCTAGGAAAAAACCTCATCAGGTTGTTGTGTAAAATTGCCTTTATCACAGACGTATACTGAAAACAAAGAGGCTATACCTACTCAGTACTGCATTGTCGCTGCAGTTATCCTGACTCACAAAAAATCTAGCTCCACAGACGCAACGAAACGAAAACTTTTACTTTCTATTTTCTATATATAATATGCAGAATACAATCGTAGAAAGCATAATTTATGATCCAATATTACATTTTTCTTAGAAATCCCGAAAACAAACACTCACGTGGCGACAACCGTATCGGGATCGGGAAGAAATATAAACTGTTGACTACGTACATTTTTATGTATTTCAAGGCTCAAAGTATAATATAATCTAATGGATTGTTGGGATTGCGCAAGCGCCTCATATAGGTTACATTATAGTCACTTTGAATTATATGAATCATTCATTGCATTGCAAGCAAACAATACTTTTCTTTGAAATTGAAAGCATACATTCTTATAAAGTAGTGTTGTCTCAAAGTCTCAACTATCGGTGCCTGTTACGAAATTTAAAATTTTTATTGAAAGAGTTGAGATTCCACCCGCATAGATTTTTGCAGAAGAAAAGCATTAAAATGGTTTATATGAATTTCCTGGTATCAGCATAACCTAATCACATTCATTTTCGTCTGTATCACATGCAACAGAAAAATGTCGCACTTCAAAGATATTGATCATGATTAAATATATGAGGACGCATTTGACGTGTTGTGTTGTGACTGCGGTTATTCTGCCAGTGGGAGGAGGAAATGAATACTCATGAATACATTCAATGGATATACGTGTGTTGTCACTTTTTATAAAACAAGATAGATACAAGTGTTGTTGGTCATGAGTCATGAAAGCTTGTATAGATAATATGTCTATGACGAGAGACCTCTCTCTCTCCCTCTCTCGCTCTCTTCTCGCTGACTCTGGAGTTAACAACAACCCCATGACTAGTTTGCAATCAAAATGAGAGTCAAGCTCATACATATAAACAAACTGACGTATACAAGCTATTGAGTACTATATATACGATGATACTATTATTATAGTCGCAACGTGCTCGATGGCAAGTCAAGCTATTTTGCTGCAAATTCAGCATTTTTATGGCTTGATCAGGAATTTCCACGTCTCATACACTGAAATACTCACAACAACACAAATCCACATTCAACTTCCTAACTGACTAGAGAGAGCGAGACTCGTTAGAAAGATGAAAAACTGCATGCCTTTCCGTCCTTGTAACGAATGCCATACAAAACCCAAGTATCACTTTGGCCGCTCGCCAAAACCGAATGTCAGAAATTCAAAAGGGAAAAGTTGAAGGAGGATGAAATTATAGCATTGATGCTCTATTTACAAAGACCACCATGCAACAGCATTCGTCCTCATTAAACCCCATTTTTGGCTTACGAATGGGATCACATACATATACAAGTCTATTGCGATGAGATCCCATGAATCAAATCAAATTAAACGAATCGAAAATATAAAAATTGCGTTATGTAATAGCATTTGAAAATATCTTATGCATGTCAAAAACATCACGCGCACTAGTAATTAAATAATAACGACATACTCCTCACATTATCCAAATTGGTCTTTGTATTTACTCTAAAACTGAAACGAACATAAATTTAATGGTGAAGTTATAACCAGATTTAAAAGTGACAACACGTAGCAGTAGTTTCGAGTTCCAAAAACTGCACTTCATCCTCCCCATTTTCGTAGCTTCCGTTATTTTTCATTATAGTGTTACATAACGAAGTGATAGAAGGGAGCTATTGGCCTGATTTCCCAATGATCCAACCAATTCCCACAAGATGAGTTATGACGGCGTGAAATGGGGAATGGTGCATGAAATTGAGCATACATGTAGAAAAGAAAATGACATGGACATGAATGCAATATAATGTACCTCTCGATGAGTACACATAGTGCACACGATATAAAACGTGCTGTAACGAGAATGAATGCACTGCACAAAACCGTATCCGTCTGTGTGGGTAGGAGGATGGAACGAATAACTAAAATAACTTTCACTTTCAACGCAATGTGATATCATGTTATGAGCAGTAGAAAGTGTACTCAAAGTCTACTTTGGCAGAGTTACTATTCATGATCATAAAGTATTCTGTGTACAATCATCAGACAACTCCTCTCCTGAGAGACAAAGGCCTTCCGATTGGATCCACTGTAATTTCCTTTATTTTTCCTATGCTGAAAATGGCAGGAAAATGGAAAGATTCATTTTATGGAATAAATTCCGAAAGGGTATATCATACTATCAATCCTTTCATCCTGGATTTTATTTTCACTTCTGACATAGGGGTGTTCATGTAACATTTATAAATGTCGACATATATCCTCTATCTATATCTAATGGGGTTGTGGAAAAAGTATTGTAATTGATAAATTATGCATTTTAATTTTTCGTACTGATTTAGTAACTTGTAATGGGTAATGAGTTACTGCTTCCAAAACTATCACATCTATTTTTACTTAAAACTTTCGTAATAATATTATTTCGCTGATTTCTATTTACAGAAATAATCGCATTGAATACTACTTCTGAAATGGGTTTTGTTGCAGACTCATCTACGTAAGAAGATAAATGCGTCATTTTGTAAATACCAACATATATAGATTGGGTTTCAAAGATTCGTACCGTACATGTGCCTATAATAACATGCTCACACGTTCATGGTACGTATGTGTATGGTATCGGGTATCCAAAAATACGACGAAAATAAATTACGTTTGCTACATGCCACATTATGTGACTTTTAATGATTTATCATGGAGTCACACAGGCAATTTACCGATGAAGGTATGAAAGAAAAGAGGGACACGGAACGAGGGAATGCAAGAAGAGAACTGCGATGTTCTCTATCACGTTTTTAAGCTTCAAAGGAGTTTCAGTTGGAATGTTAGAAGTTGCATTTTACTTCAATGTTCCACACTCTAAATTTTCGCCTAATAATCATTCGAGCCTCACAAATCCAAAGGAAGGAATGTCTATATAGAAGATTGGAACACTGACTCGTTAGTGATCATCCTCAAAACTTGCTCAAGTCATGAATTTTAGAAAATTATGAGGTTATGAGGTGGTTATAAGTTACATGCATATAGGAACCATGTAAGTTCCATAGAAATGACAAAGGACGTCTCCTCATATTTCAATATTTCTGTCCACATTTTCATTTCCTCCATCTTTCCTCGGGTAAGCATTTTCCTTCCAGTGTAGCATCAATTGTTAAAATGAATAAAGAGAGGGAAATGAGACTTCATTACCTGAGGGATCTTCCATCTCCATTCTGCTGGTCGGAATGTATTCAGGTCTCCATCCGAGTGTTCACGTCGGAGAAGCAGTATCAGTCGGCAGTTTCTCACAAAGAGAGCAAAATGGTGTCGATTCATTTCTGTTACGCAAGGAAAAAGACAAAAATATTCACATTGTTCAATTTCAACCATATAAAACTTGTATATTATAGTTGCATCCCTTACTCCACTCTATGAGAAATGCACTGAAAAACTATTCATTGCCGTAAAATTAACCAAACAAGAGAAAATGTATACATAAGGTAACATATGTTCAGACATGCATCAATATCATTTTGTGGTAGAAAAATAGGAGTCATAGTAGTATTGTGGTGTGTTATCGGCATGCATCATAAAATAACCGGAGGCAATCCAAAGCTTCGTCTACGAAACTGATATTTTCTTTTTTGGTGAAAGCAAGTTATTCCTATGCCACGTGACTTGACATTCGCAATAATACAGATTGCTCCACAGTATGTTCAAAACCCCCAACTTTCCCTTTCAAAATTTCCATTACAATTTCATAACATGATATAAATTCGACGAATAGTTCTTTCTCCTCTTGCCTCATTCAAAAATGTACATGCATAATATGCACACATATACTATACAAAGTTTAGGACAAACATCATGGTCCATCGCACCCATATTCCTTTGCTCTTATAAAATATTGTTTAAGATTGAGTTTTGCTAGCAACATGTTCCTCCACTCACTCCAAGCATAAAAGGGTGAGACGGTGCTGTTGTGAACAAAGTATCGATCTGTACTGAGAACCGCTAAGTGTGCTGCCACGATGGTTGTTATCTTATCGACAAACGAATAACTTCTCACGTCAGATTTGCTTTACTTCTCATAAAACTAAACACTTATGGCACGGAACACACTAGTAAAATGGTACACGGGGAGCAAAATACCTAAATCTGTAAACGTGCGTTTCAATCTTTGTATGAAAACTGAAACTTTAGAAGTTCTGTTCAAATAGCCGATGGGAGATTCAAATTAAAATATGCAAATAATGTAGCCAAGATCTTTAATGAAAATATGGTACAATAAATAAATATACTCATGGACATACATATTATATAGCTTACAATGTGCCATCTCTGTTTTCACCTCTTTGAATTGATTGTGCTGGGAAATTGCTTGAGACCACAACGATGTCTCAATTTTTGTACTCAGAACTCGTTTTATTTTCCCTCATCTTGTAGTTCTTTTTGCATTTTCTAATACATGTGGAAATTTTTTGTATGGTAAAAAAATCGTATCATTAGTTGGCATGGCCTCCAATTTTGTGTACTGAAAGCCTGGTCAGGTTCTACCCTTAGTAATTTTATTTCCCTACTGAAACATGCATAAATACTTTCCCACTGATGAGTTTAGGTAAATAAAGTATGTCTTACTTTCAACTACTAAAGCTACTTATCGTTATAAAACTCTGCTCTATATGTGTACCTACAATAATTCTGTCTTCAATATACAAACCATCAATGTATTTACTTCAATATTTCATCTCTGCGCACAACGCCTTTTGTTTAATACAGAAGATGAAAGAGAAAACTACACAAATATCTGACCACATGACTAAAAGATGAAATCATATACTTTTCCTTTGAAGAGCCAGAAAATGAGCATTAAATCTTAAGTTTAAAAGGCTACGCTATTAGTGATAGCTTTATGAAATTACGACTCATGTGAGTTATAGCAGCATTTGTATGTCTGCACCAGTCTTCATCATTTACCCTGTGCTTATTTTCTACATCGCTCTCAATCTCAACAGAATGCTCATGCTCAGCCTTCACCTTCGGTGAGGTTTCACTTTTACGGAGGCACAAAGGAAGAAGAAAGGCGCATTTGCATGAAATCTCATTTCCTTCAAATATTTCAAGGTAAGATTATACGGTCCATGAGCAGGAGAAATGTGAAGACCATAATGTAATCAAGATCGAGCCAAATAGACAATTCCTGCGCTTCGCGGTATTCCCAGTATCCGTCATGATTGCTTGAATGATTTCAAGATTTACTTTCCTTTTCAGTTGAAGGAATTTTTGTAATATCAAATATGTACATAAAAACAGATATAAATTGCTGAATAATACAACACCTAAAAGAAAACATATCTTTAATAGCCAATGTCGTATAATGTAGCACCTTTTGTGTGTTTCTCTAAAATGCAATCGAGACAACAGACAAGGTGAATTTGAATTTCTCAGTATGTTTGTAGCTGGTATGGTAAGTGATTCAACATACTGGGTTGGTTTGAGCTTGTATCTACCCCTAAAGATGACTACCACACCACTCCCACTGCCACTTGTGTAGAAGTTGTAAACTCCTATTGCATTGTGTACAAGATCGTTTTCCTTTGCTTCAGGAAACTGAGTAGGGCTACTCGGAAACTTTTTTTTGCAGCAAATAGTTTATGTATGCATTCGATTTACAAGATACATGGGGGGTTTCTCGTGGTGTGGTGAGGTAGTTTGAACATGGAGTAAGAGAGTATAATATGTATTTATAATGCTACATTGATTTCAAGAGAAAAGAGCTGACTTACTGTGATCATCAGCATTGCAGATGATATGTTCCTTAGTATGCCGGTCGAGTTCTGGATGTGCGGCATGTTTCATCCACGTAGCAATGGTGAAATTTTCTCCTGGGTTGTGAGCAACCAAACCATCTGGAACTATTACTGAAGTACTTGATCCATCAAACTCGAACATTGGGTCACTTTCATGTCCTTCATCTGTTGGTAAAGATTTGGTCCATTCTGTTCCCAAACCTGGACTTGGCAAAAGATCCACGCTCTCGGTACTTGCACCTTATTTTAAACAAGACAAAGTGGAGACATGTATTAATCAAATAGATGATATGCTTTTTCCTATATAGACATAAAAACTTTGTCGATATTTTATTATCACTGTCTGCTCTAGAGCTGTAACAGTTTACCGCTTCGTCTACAACCGAGGTGTATATAGACGTCGCCGTGTTCATTAGTTTGCACAACTTCGAAACGACGCCCACATAGATATATACATATAGCAAACATACATATATAGGACTCGTACTCAAGATTATTTTGACTGTCGATTATTTCTCTTATGGCTTCTCATCCATCTTGATCGCTCCACAAGGCCAAACATGGCATCATCAACATCACAGCATCAGTTTCATTCGAGATATCTCCCCTAACCACATTGTTAAATTTCCCTTAAAGGTCCAAATTTCTTTTTCATTGTTTTACGCAGTCGCTTCATTTAGTTAATGTCCTGTACTACACACACATGCCTTTAGGTACATTATTCATCTCTATCTTATTTATGAAGATAGTAATGACGCGAGCTGCTCTGCTGCTACTCTTGATGCTGCCACTGACTTGGGGATATAGCGTAAAACAAACTTTCGAGAATGAATGTAATTTCGCAGCTATCAAATACAACATCATTGTAATAAAAGTAAATCAAATTGAGCTATAAAATGCTTAATTCTTTCCTTCATGTTATTCCATTATACATTTACCAAGCGTTGCTGTACATCTACACACACTCTCTCGAAAGCTTGCCTTTTGCTAGCCTGGAATGACAAAAGTGAAGCTCCTAAAGAACTATGAAATGAGAGTGACAGCCCATCTAAAATATTAGTATCTGAGTCCCTGAAAGTACCAGTATGACTTTCGACGCAAGAATTTATTTTGTATACTCGAGCTATGAGCTGACTCAGAATAATATCGAATGCATTCGTAGCATATTTTTAACCGTCGCACTACAACTAATATATATAAGTGAATAAAATGTTTGCAAAAACTCGTTGCGTACTTTTTTCTTACTAAGTATATACGGCTAGTTTCTACCATATCTACTTCGTCGTGGCCGTGGCTGCTTTCATATCTTCCAAATTACATTTCAACTACGACAACGTTCTACATGATTATGTATGATATACCCGTAAAATATGCTAGTCTATACAGCCAATTACGTGGGTATGCAACAAAGTCGAACGCTCAAAAGAGTAATAACATGAGAGCTAGGAGCTTTCTCCATGTGCACTAATAACATTTTCTCGTACTTCACTTCACTTGAGTCACTACTTGTACTCGTTCGTAACAACTTTTCCAGATCAACTTTCGAACTACCAAGCTATACAATTTTGCCTTTTGGAAAATGTGAAACTTGAAGAACAGCCACAACTTTTCTCGTCTTTTTTTTCTGGCCATCGTCGTCTTCCCTTGTTTGTAATGGCGCAATAGCCAATGACATTCCTTTCAAAGGGAAGGAAATAAACAGTATCCTGAGTTTTTGTGTTCCAATTATGCCTTTATGATTCACCGACATCGCACATATGTAACTATATGCAAGTATGTACCGTACAAACTTTCTTTCTTTAGATAACTCTGAAGGTTATTTTGTGCACATATACTGACTGAATGAAAAGAATCATCTGCCAAATATTTTGTCGCAATCTTATGGCTCTGCCCAAATCGTGAAAAATAACATTTTAAGCTCAAGTCTAGACTATAGTTTTTATTTTGTGCACATATACTCACTGAATGAAAAGAATCATCTGCCAAATATTTTGTCGCAATCTTATGGCTCTGCCCAAATCGTGAAAAATAACATTTTAAGCTCAAGTCTAGACTATAGTTTTGGAATGTACAAATATGCCTATTCAATATTAAAAGTATGATGCACAGCACACGTATGTATACGAGACTATGTACAATTTTGCCTGCTTATGGATGTATCTGGCACAAATTTTTATGTCTTTTTTTTATTTCCATGCTAGTTTTCACAAAATTACATGAAGTGACAAACATTCTTGCATAGTTGGCTTTATCTCATATTACATATAGTATATCAGAATTAATACTACTTTCTCAAAAATAAAATCCACTGTCTGCAGAAATTTAAATGCTAGAACGTGTGTTATTAGTGGTTTTGCCTAACGCTTTCCGAATAGAAAATTAATTCATTCTTTAAAAACCAGAATACTAGACTTGGGGAAATCATGACAAATTGCATTTAGTTCTCAAGACCAGCGGAAACTAGCGCATTATATTATGTCTGATATTGCTTATATGTATTAGTGAATACCAAGGGGGTTTACAGTGTTGAGAAGCTAGAGCCGAAACCAATGCAGTGGTATCATAGTCCCTTTGTTGTCTGGTTAATGCAATTTCCTACCTTTTGATATGCAAATTATATTTCCTCCAGAACCCAATGTACTCACAAGTAAAACATGAACAATCTCGGATATCCTATTTTACATGGGCAAATGGTTTAATCCTTCAGAAAATGTTCTGTCTGTGCATGACAAAATCATCACTCTTGAGATATAACATGCCAGATAAGATGAAAAGAGCTCTTTATCCCTTCATCAGTTGTCTACTACAAAAGCTACAGGCGAGGCTAGTACCATGATATTGCTCGGTGTGGAAGAATGCTGGTTGATGCATAACTATATATAGCTCTTTATTGTTGTGAGCAAAGTCAGTAGCTGTTGAAATTGCTGCCATCATCATTCTGTAAGCAACAAGCCCAGCTCAGCTCAAACATTGGAGAATGCCATAGGACAAAACAGGAATTTTTGGAATGCAATATCACGTACTTTTTTTTAGCAAATGTGAATGATGCTGACCTTTTTCTAAGTACAAAAATTTCATTTCTGACAACCAACAACAAAGATGCCAGAAACAATCAATTTAGAATCAGAAAATGATTAAGTCCGCTGGCGAATGGGATGATTACTTCTTTTCTGCGCAAAAGTGCAAAATACGTGGATGCCGACTGCTCGTAGAGTTCAAAATAATACACATGTAGGTTCCGAAACGACGTTGGTATGCGAAGGAAAAAGGGAAGATATATCATATCACGTATGGTTGGTTGGTTCTTATGGAACGTTGGTTCACTCATGACGACGATGTGATGGTTAAATCCAAAGCAGCAGCTTGCATTTTTGCGATTCTTATCATTAGTGAAGCCATTGTTTTTCGAGGACGAACCCATAATAACATATATATATATAAGTATGTATAGAAAAACCTAATATGAAAGAACGATTTTCATGGAAAGCTCAATTATTGGAAAACTCGTTCCAATCTACAGTCTTGCTCTCCAAAGTGTAGTGAATTGAATCCGTTTCCGAAGAGAATACGCTCAGGAACTCTTGTTGGGTATTTGGTTCGAGCTCAAATATGACTTGTTGGGCTTTCTAACTCCAAACTTCAAGTTCTTTCAAGTGTGTATTGCCAACACTTGACTACTCAACTCCAAACTCCCATGCACTTCAAAAATATAGGAGCATTCAGGTATTCGTACATTAGGTGCTTGTCTCCATCTCTGCCTAAGCACACACATACGTATATGCATGCACAATACGTACATACATTGAAACTACTATAGAGAACTATTACTACCCACGAATTATATATATTGAAACTTACCGCACAGCTTTCTTTGCGAATGAACTCCATAAGTGTCCCGGTCACAACCCTTGCCAATGTGATTGGTGGAAAGCTGAAGCTTCGTCTCAACCGTGTTGATTGCACAGGGGATGTCACAAAGTTCAAGAGAAGCCTCTGGAAACAGCTCTTGCCTTGAAGAGCCGGGTGCATAATCAATCCTCTCGGGAATGCCTGGAATTACCATAGAAAGCACAAAGTTTCACACATAAATTCAAACACGTTTTTACCGTTTATCTTAAAGAGATTGCCGAAGGAAGGGATAGTACATAGATGCAGAAACATTCGAGAGATAGAGTGAGCGCTGGTACAAGTCTTCCCTTGTCTTTCTCATTCCCTATTATTACTCTAAAAATAAAGGAAAGTATGAGGGAGAAGAAAAAGGAGAAGAGAGAATGAATGAATAGAAAGCAGAGAGATGAGAGCTCTGCGAAATCAAGTAAAAAAGGACTTTGAGTCAGTGGAACACATTTCACGTACTACTTATCTATGCAAGCAAGCATCAAGTATGATAATTAATGCAGCCGAGAACCAAGGAAAAAGGTAGAGAGAGAGAGAAAACACAATGAATTGATCTTCTCTTGAGAGTGAGCCATGTATTCTGTATTGTATTCATACTTAGAGTTATTTCAAATACTTCACTGCAAATGCTCAAGTATGGTCGACCTCAAGCTTAAAAATCGACGAATCAGCATAAAATCCTTGAGGAAAAATATAAGCCAGATGTCAAGTGATAAGTCACGTATAACAATACTTTTCATGCCTACGAAGTAGCATAGAAAACGAGGAAAAATGGTACATTTAGAGAGAGAGCACACATTTCATGGGCGCAGTAGAATGGAACGAATGAGTGGTAACTTTTCTTCTACCAAAGTGAGAGTACAGTATAAAGAGCATGGAATCTCTTTGGATTTTAATATTTCATTGTCATTCCAACATGTATCTTGAAAAAAGGGAGAGAGAGAGAGAGAGAGAGAAGTAAGTAATCGAGATCCTTCAAATACCAGGCTACGCGTTTGGAAAGAACGAGCCGTTTTTGGATATTAGATTAAGTACCGCAGCTGGCAGCTCAACGAAAGAACAACCATAGAGAGGCTGACTATTTAAGAGACTGAACAGTTATAAACTTATAATAGTCACATTTCTACACACACACAAAAATACAACATGATCTTACACTTATGAAGAAAACTTCTCCACAAGGTTTCTACCATTCTACCCATTTCCTTTCTCGCATAATAACTCTCTTGCATGTTGAAAGCACATACGGAAATGGTAACAATTTAGTATTCATTTCGTACGTACAAGCTCCTTCCAAGTTAATTTCATTCTACATCACTAGGAATATAAAAAAGGAATGTAAAATCAAGAAAGTATTAGTTCAAAAAGTATTGGTGCTATATAATATGTACCAATGAATGTTAAATGTATAAGCAAAAAAAGCGTATGTTTATTATGAAATGAAATTGCAAATACATTTAATGTACAACACTTATTCTCATAAGTTCAAACTAGGGTGGTAGTGCAGAATACAGGATGTAGTGTTTGCACTATAAGGTTATTCAATACAATGGAAGTTCCTTTTGAATAGTTCAGCGTTTTACGTGTTGAATAAAAGCTAGCTCTATAACTCAGCACTTCTAAGTGAACACAATGATCGTATCTGTTTTTCTTAACAAAACTCATGAAACTGATATAATAATTATATTAAGACTACAATTGTTATCCAGCCGCTTTGCTTTCGGTTTCTTGNTACAATTGTTATCCAGCCGCTTTGCTTTCGGTTTCTTGAGCTTAGCTATCAAACTTGTGTTGAATGAGCTTGAGATATCACACAATTGTTAGAACTCATGATACAAAGCAAACACATTCTAATTTTATGGAAATGCGTTTCAGCATTCCTGACAAAACAAACTTACTATTAAATTTGACAATGCAAAAAGTTGTTACGAAGCTAGGGAATTTACGTATTGTTAGAAATTGCGCATTTCTTAAGTAATGATAAGTATAGCAGTAGTACAATACTCGTACTTTTCAACGAGAGTCACAACTTTCATCTTGTGATTAGCATACGATTCTTTGCAAATTACGTAACTTAAAATTTTTACTAAAAATACTTGAGGAATCTGAAACTATCGCTGACTAAAAATAAATTAATCAACTTTATCATGTATATAGTTCAACTACCATCAGGATCCTTTTTCTGTGTGAAAAAGAAAGGTTTATATGTAGATGTTATGTTTGCAGCCTTAACTTTACGAGACCGTATTTGTAAAGGACAAATAATAGTACTTAAATCTAAACCCTTTTCCACTTCATCTCAATGGACCAATTGCACTCTTTACTTGTATTTTATGTGTTCGGTCAACTGGGACAGTTCTCCAGCATTTTTTGTGCATTATTTTCTAAAATCTTTGCTCGTAAAGTCTACATTGTTACCCAAGATATCTTGCATAATGTATATATTACGTATATCTAAAACACACAAATTCCACTAAGTAAGGGTGGCTGCAATACGTCTCTGTTCATGAACATGTGTACGCTGTCCAAACATGATCCTCCATTTTACGATTTGTGAATTTACACCCAACGAATGGCTTCTTCTCTTACTATATAAAAGCAAACAAGATGAAATAGTAGGACTGAAAGAGTAAATATAGTAAGTGGTACGTCGTGGTGGCGGCGAGAAGAGTGTCTAGTAAAACATCGGCATTTGGGAGAGTAATAAAAAGTGTAATGGTATGCGCACCACTCACTCACTCTCTATCTTTCTCCCAACCAGTGTCATATGTGTGAGTGAACCACACACATTTTCTCCTCTCTATCTCTGTTTAAATAACTACTAGCCATGATACTTATGAATCTAAACTACAAACCCGTAAAATGAACGACGAACTAAAAACGACATTACGAAAACAGATCGGCTGTCTTCTGTCGATGACAAGTCATATACGTCCTCAATGGAGACAGGAAGCATAACTGAGCTCAACAAATCGATTACCAAGACCAAGACGCTTTCATGGTTCACATCTTACTTTACTCTGGTGCTATCTTCCACACAATATTTGAATTATTATGACGGGCTCTACAATACTTTCAAGAGGTGATGACACCAACGTGTCATAATCGTCCTCATCATATCATATTTTTATGTATACCATCCTTCAACTCTTCTCCGAATTCCGTGTCCTTCTCAACGACTTTCTTTTGGATGATGGTAAAAAAAACTAGTGCAATTTCCCAGATGGGAATAACCTAGCCTCTGATAAGAAGGAGAAACTATATATATTGTGAGCGTTTTAAAGGTGCATATAAGGATGACGCATCTTCCCCGTGCCGTCGTCTCCCATTTGCATGGCCTTTATTCACTTTCTAATGTTCACGCCTATAATACCTACACTATTTCTGGTTTTAAAAATCAGTTCATTGGCGTTTTACATTTAGATTACGTTTACAAGGAATACAGGGAAAACAGTTTGTAGCAAGACATTTTCCTCATTATCACGCTCATCAAGTAAGTATATAAAGCATGCCTTGACACTTCTCTCAAATCCGTGCTTTATCGGGAACGATGCCGGAACAGCAAATGGTGTAGCTATTGAGACTATAGTGGAGTCAGACAGTCACTATAAGTTGCAGCTGAGCATTTTGAGCGTGATGACAATGTGTTCTTTTACTTTTCATACCATCCATCCTACTTGCAATTTTGAAATGAGAATGTAGGCCATTCTCAATCCCTTCTAAAGCCCATTTTCCATGGCATAGTAGAAGATACTACGGTATCTAGCAAAATATCCTATTAAAACATATTTTATAACTAAAATGGCATCCTGTCATATTCTCCCATGACGAAATGTATGTATAGAATGTATGTATAGACATTTCAGCATAAAAACATATATTTGCTCTAGCCTGGATTTCTTGGCTGACAAGAGTTTTCAAAGTTTCATCTTCGTTCACGATTTAATTATACGCATGCATACCTCAACTTGACTTCCACACTTTATTTTCTTTTACCGCATGACTTGTGTATGTCTTCCCTCAGTTCACAGAGGAGAAAGAGATGAATTTATACATAGAATGTCCCAGAATGTCCTACACCTCTGCACAAATGACAAACATGCTTGCAAAACAAAATGGGATTACAGACAATTTAATGTGACAGAGTTGTTGGATACAGGGAATATGTCATGGTCATATGAAAGAACAATAGAGAAATTGTATAATCAAAATGAAGCGGAATGAACAAATGAGTTTACAAAAAACTCTTGACAGTAGCACAAGAGACTCACTTTTGTAACACCAAACGAATTTCACAAAGCGACCATGTAAACCATGAAGGTAATAATATAACAGTAGGTACAACAGTTCATCGTATGTTTACGTACCCATTCTAATATAGCATATATATATAAGATCTAAAATCCTAGTTGCAACCATTGCATATTTTCATAATGACGCAGTATCCAAAACTTATGGTTGTAACACTGTATGGAGAAAGTAAAACCAAGAGTTGCACGAATGGGCTTAAGATTAAATAATTCAAAATTCTTACTCCAAAGAGACTGAGTCATATTACAGCTCCGACAAATATGTAACAGATAAGTGTAAAGCAGATATACACAGCTAACTCAAAGTATGGGAACAGTTTGATGGTAGAGAGAAGCTATAAGGATGTACAAGGAACTAAAGTTCTTATCATAATAATAATGTTCAAAACATTCAACACTACTACTACCACGTAGCTTGAGCGGCAACACATTCATCATCATTTACTAGTGGCAGCTATTACCACTGGTTTCTCTGAGGCTAACGCAGAAAAGGCACGAACAAAATACAAAACAAGCCGTGCAACAGAAAACTATTGGATATCTTAATCAACGTATATCCTTTTCCTTCTTCCAAGAACGCAACTTTGAGTAGCAAAACCTCACAAGTTTTCACATTAGTCTTGCCACAGCTGCAGTTAATCCTTACATGAAAAAATTTAAACACGGAAATATAACAATAAAAGTCTCATGATCGTCTCATAACAAGCATTTCCATCCGCGTGTAGAGAAGCATGGCAGAGAAACAAAATGGTTTGAATGAGTTTATGTTGGGAACGGGAAATTTTAATGAGAAATGTATCAAGCTCTACAAATTTAGTGGAGACGACGTTTCATGTAATATGAGCTCAAAGTTGTTTATATATCCTGCTTGAATTTGAGAGCTTTTCTTAGAATTGTTTAAATTGCTCTAGGCTACCTGGATTGATTGACCTTTCATCCACTTATCTAGACAAGCCAAACTTGGGAAAAATAAAAAGAAAGTGCAGTTTACTCCAAAATCTCCAAGATGACAAACTATTGGATGCATAACACTCTAGACTTCAAACTTATTGGGGATAAGGAAAGGGGGGAGGGGAGTTATTTGATATTTCGACTCAAGTCAGTAAACATTAAAAAGTTCTTGAGTTGAGATTTTTGTTGCGGAGATTACAATACCAGAGAAATAAGTTTCAATCAGAGTTGGTTCGACGAGTCAATTGTTTGATTTTATTTCTAACAAAAAAGTATAGTTGTTTTTCTCGTATCACAGTGGCGAGATTATCAAAATTAAGTATGAACCAAAACTTCTAAAGCTACCAAACTACAATATAGTTCACTTTACTTGAGTACATATAACATAACTCTTTGAAAGTGCTTGACTGACTGTCTCTTCCAGATTCGTTGGTAGAACTTTTGAGTACCCAAATATGCGTAGCAAGCATCTCCATCTCTACTTGTCTATCCTGAATAGTCCTGATTAAGAAAAGTTTCAAGGAGAGAGTACATTTTAAGGTGAACTGATACTGGAAGAGGATGGACTATACTAGGTTGTTTGGTCGATTTCCTGTTTATACTGACATACATCAGAGAGCATGTTCACAGAGTCTACAGCTTATTCTTATTCTTTGCTATGAAATTCAAGTAATAAAATCCAAAGTCCAAATAAAATACGGGTTTCAACCTGTGTGCTGACCATTTCAAGTGCTTAATTTAATCAAACTGACTATGAGATCAAAAACTTAAGATCAAAAAGCTTCCAAGAAGTTTGCCCAAACTTACTCGAAAGCTGGAGGACTTTGAGCAAACTATAATAGTATAAAAAAGAAATTCTAAACTTTTGTTGCAAAACTTTCTACCGATTATTTGTGTGAGCTTGGCAATGGCAATATGTAAAAGGTACTGTATAATCATTCAATGAAAGTGCAATCCTAAAAGGATGGGGCTTCTTGAAACTTGACCTATAGCTTCTTGGGAAAATACAGTCTCATATCTATTTTTAAAGCGCAAGCCTGTTAAATCAAGTCACACTCGTCTCCATATAGTTTACATAAACTCATAGTCCTTTTAATCTTAGTTTAATTATATGGGAGCAAGTGGAAGGGAAAACTTTACTAGTGTATAAATATAACGCACATTTATGCGCAGTTTTTATAGCAGGGTTGTGAGGTTTGTGAGGGTGAGTAAAGTTATGCCTTCATTTTACTTATATTCTTCGCGAAAACGTGACATCTGGTTCAATTTCATATATAAAAAGGAACCAAAAGCTTTTATGATCGTTTGAAAATATAGCTAATTATTTCTTTACCTGTGTTTCAAACTTTCAGCGTAGGAAGTCATTCACACCATGGGAGGTTACAAACTCATAAATGCATAATATGCCATGTGTTTGTTACATGCTCAAGAGCACGTTCACTGATACGCAAAACTCAGAATTCGAAGAAAATCACGTGCTATGTTATAAATTCTAAATCTCAATTTGTATAAAAGTAAGAAGCACACTGAACCCTATTGGTGACTTGTATTATGGCAGACAAGATACGACTACGATACGGTGTAAAGTCATCAGTCGTGCGGATGGAAAACTCAACATGTTATGTTATACTTAGGCTGTTTATTTGATTTCTGCTAATGATGTAGTATACACGCATACTGGGGGAAGCCTAAGAGTTTGTTGTCTGTCTAAGCCTTTTTGATATTTATAGAGTATAATCTGATTTTGTATACCTCAACTAATCAAACGCATGATTACGTCGTCGTTTCATCAGCAAATAGAAAACGTGATATCGAAACTCATTATAAAGTATCATTTTTTATAAATAACCCTCCAGTATAATCACGTCCTCGTCAAAAACACTCAATTAAACAAAGGTCCATATGAAAATGAGGGAATGAGATTTTAAGTCAGAGAGAAAATGCCAAGGACAGTGTAGCACGGGCCATTTCCTCTACCCTTTTTTGAGAAATGTTAGTAGTTCAAAGCAACGCACAATGGTACTCTTTGCTCTTGCCCTATACATAATGCATTCTTGCAAGATGGGTGAATACTTTAGGCTGGACAGCATTTTTTGTTAACACATTACGTCTAAAAAATGTCATTCCTCCGCACAGTTTCTACATAAATACACAAATGTGTACTCGGATCAACATGGGTGGGTTGGATTGTTAGTTTACAGGTACGGATTGGCTATTTGACTGGGGCAGCTTCAGACTTACAATTTGACTGTTCGCCCCTCACCATTTTGTAAAGACTATAGAATCTATTGTTAATAGATGGTTTCACTTTATTTATGCATGGAAATGCTAATGTTTTGGGTGACCTTCATTAATACTTTCCTTACCTTTTGAAGTTTGATACATACATTATACTTAATTTATAAACAGACATTATCTGCATTTACTTGGGTTTGGACTACCACAATTACATGTTTGGTAAGTGTGCTTATGGTCATACAAACTGATTTTTGACCTTGTTTGAGTCAAGTTTATTTTACACTGAAACAGCTTCAGAGGCGAGCTGCATATGTTTCGGGTCTGGTTGGTTTCAGTATAAAATTCCACTAATTTGGCAGGTTTTAATACTATTAATTATACATTTTATATTCGCGAAGAAAGGAATAAATGAATAGTAGTGTTTTTTAGAATGGTTTATTTTACGATATCTGTTATAATAGTTTACATTCACGTCGGGTCAACTTTTGAGCTGTAACAGACCAGATTCAAACCAACAAGGGAACATCATGACCATGAGATAGAAAATGGAGCAGTACTAACTAAGTGGTGAGGGCGTGAGGGTATGATACTGTCCTGTTGCAAAGGAGTTGTAGTTCTCTGACCAACAAAATATAGGAAGCTCAAGAAGGCTTTTTTTGCTTACTAGTAAGAATGATGCATGCAATCATCGTCAGAACAAAGATTCCAGGCTTTCCATTACACAGTCACAACAAATTAATGGCCTTGTACAAAGCTCATTGGCTCCCGAGCAGACTAAAAACATCTCAAAAGCGAGTAAAAGAAGCTCTTTTTATTAAGGCAAAAAGCAGGGATAAATGAGCATTTTCTTATTTTCTCGACATTACTTGCACATTCCTTCCAGTCTGTTGCTTTCACTTTAAATTAAGCATTTTCACTTGGGTGCGGCACGTAGCAAAGTACAATTAATAGGATACAAATATTGGGAGCTACGTAAACTACATACGTCCATGTGTACTATGACAGAAGAATATAATACAGCCGCGCCGAGTCGCCTTCGAAATTGTAGTTCCAGTTTCAATCAATGAATCACAATGTGTGCACTTAATATATGGCATAAATTGGGCCTTAAAAGCTGAAAATTGCACTTTCAAAATAAAAGCTTAAATGCAGTAAGCTGTGCACACATTGCCAGGGAGGCAATGCTACCTTCAAAAAACGCGACTGTAAGCAAACCTTTGGCAAAAAAATATTTCAATTGCTAATTCATTTCTAATTAGCTTTGTATGTTCATCAGACTATTACAAGTTAGCTGGTAAGGTAATTTTCTTTGGAACTGGAATTCAATTAAAATGTCGTTTGCTATTACCAACATTCCAACAACGACATCAAATTCTAATGAACTGAACTCTGTACAAACTCAACGTTATTTCTATCATCATGGCTTTCGCATGCTCTAATTATCATATGATTAAAATTGAAAATAAGTTTGATTTTGCAAAAGTGAAAATAATGATGTTTAAACTTCAGCGAACAGGAAGGAAATGTTGGAATACGAGGAAACTTGTACTAATAGACTTTGTTAAACCAGGAAAAAGTTAGTACAAGCCGGAAAGACAAATAATATTCTTTATTGTATTTCCATGCTAAACTGTACTCTACGCGAACGCTAGCCGAACACCACCGTATGGATATGAAAGAAAGAACAATAAATAAACGGAGTAAGTTTCAAGAAAAAGATAAAGTTTGTTCATTAGCAGAAAATAAAAATGTCACAAGCTACAGATTGTGTAACATGCCGATTAAGTCGGGTGTTTTCTCGTGGATCACCATCCAACTAGTGAAGTAGCAAACTGCAATACAATCAGAAAAGGGAAAGAATGATACGGGAAAAAAAGCTTACGCAAACACTCTTGTTCCAAGCAAAATTACATTTTCTCCTCTTGGAGAGAAGAGTAGAGACATGTCCAAAAGGGAAACTGTAGATCTGAGTTGATTACATGATCTAAGGTTTCTAGCATAATTTGATTAGTTGTTAAACAAAAAGGTTCAGCTACAGTAGTTAAGACGAAGACGAAAGTGGGTGTAGATTACGAACTGACTTTTGTTATATAATATACACGACAGCATACCAAGAAAAACTAATGATTCTTCTAGCTACATAACATGAGTTCCACATGAGTTTCTCTCTCATTCTCTCTTCGTAATATTTATTACCAACAACAGTTCTCATTTAAGGTGGTAATCATGTGCAAATGCTGGAAATAATGAATGCACCCGTAATTACAAAGATGGAAAAGGAAGGAGACAAAAAATGAGGTGTTCTTATGAAACATTATATCAAAACATGTAATATCATACCTTTCCATCCCAGCTTGCAAACTCGACTCACTCGGATTGTAACCATTACCGGTGCAGACCGCTTCATTCCACAGTCATATGCCACGATTGAAAGGATGTGGTTATGGCTCTTGTCATAGTCCAAGGGCTCCGTGTTTTTGATAACACCTGTTCAAATATAAAAAGAAACCATAGTTGTACTCACTGTAGTTTAAAAGTTGCCTTTTCATGTTACGAGACGTAGCTCTAGAGTTTCTCGTTAGTGAAAGAGCGACAGGCATTCGATACGCACGTATGTGAAACCTGAAAATTCCATAGAAAGTGGGGATGTGAAATCAGAGTCGCGTATGTTACCATCCGTCTAAACCTGAACCAAGGCATTGGTCGGTGCAGGAACTAGGAAGTAATGTATGGAGTATAGAATCTTGTACGTGCTGCAACATACTGTATGTTATATACACGACTATATGACTCCAGTCAAATATACACTACATACATTACACATCTTATTTAGTACGTCAGAGTACACATAGGGACTGCATATTATGGAGAAGGAGAGTACAATAAGATTCGTGATTTATTCGTAAAGTAGGTGATTATAAAAATATAAAATATGATCCTGACGTCCATCGTTCGTCATGCTCGATTCTAGTGTTTCTTTTCACCGCCTTAATTGCTATGAAAAATGCAGATAACACAGAGTGTACCATTTGTTTTTTGTGTGCATATTTCAAAAGTAATCCGAATTTTGCTTACAGGATTCGTAAACACTGTATTTTATCATGGTGTTGTAAACCAAAAAACACACACGTGTGCATACATGCGAGGTGTATATACAATATACACTTACATTTATTTTCTCTAGAAGACGTTTGAAATGACTTAAATTCAAGTTTTTTATGATCCCACACACTATACCTATATGGCAAATGACTTAGGAAATACTTCAACTGAAAAATCGTGCATGCAAATTATTAGCAAGGAATATACATTCACGTATATTCCACTTGAATTGGGGGAAATAAAAGTAGGTCGTTGTTTTGGAAAAGGTGAAAGTATATCCAAATCTTACACATTTTAACAAACATACATTTTTTCATATGTAAACTTATATAAGATATATCACGTGTTATATATTACATAGTAGGTATACTTTGCGAAAAATCCTTGAATACTAGTAATCCTGGTGTAATACTTGAGACAAACTTTGGACTATTGTAATGAATTTTTCAACTCCCGTGTCTGCTCATGGCGCACACATACGTAATCATCCCTATACAAGTTGACACATAGGAAAAACAAGGCGTCTGTCAGTGAAAATGGATCGATACCACAATTTACTGCGCCGAATTCAGCCCTTTTCC
>JAANSM010001072.1:0-20988 GCA_036850725.1 Orchesella villosa | reverse complement strand
AAGTTTTTCTATTCTCAGTTCTCATTGTTCAACAAGTTGGAGTTGTGTCGGGATTAAATTTTATGGATGGTGAAGTGAAACGTGTCAAATAAAATAGTGTACTTTGTCCGGCTTTTCTACTTTGGGGTGGATTGCACTCTTGATTGAGGTTAGTATTTTCGAACACGTTTTAGTAAGAATCAAATCATTGTGGTAATTTTGTTAGAAAATTTAAGGAAAAGGGAGTGGTTATGTGTTAAGGTATGTGATGAGCCTTTTCACCATTTCTTGGACGGTTCATATTGCTGTGTCATTCATCATTTGTAGGTTGTAGGGTGTAGAGGGATTACTCATCGTCCGTATTTTCGAACATCGTTTCGGGCTAACAGCTAATGGAGATAACGTAATCTGGCTGGGGTCCGCAGACAATTAGGTTTACTAGTGACTACGAACGATAACACTCAATCGGACAGAGATTATGAAACATATTTCAATTCATTATTCATCCCACTGCGCTAGTCTTCTAGTGAATGCTAAATGAATATGTTCGGAAACGTGATTATGGTTTTTGGTTGGAGTATCGTCGTTGTGATGTTAGTTGCCGAACACAACCTAAACAGACAAAGTACATTGACGTTTGTGCCTTGTGCTGATGGTTGCAGAATGTTCGGTCGGCAAGACAAGATTAAAGATAGGATAGAGAGATTAGTCTAGTACATTCATACAGCGTATATGTCGGGGAAGTAGTAAAGGAGGTGTTGGAGTGTTGTATCTCGGAGTGTCATACTTTTGAATTTGTGCACTTACCTTACAACTTACGGAAGTTGGAAGTATCTAGCATATACTATTTGTCTTTGCCATGTGCATGCTAAGACAGCAGCTTGTTCCAAATATCTTATTCTGTTTCCTGTGACCACGTCGACACATTAAGATATTAGGTGATGAAGAGTGGAAGAAATAAGAATGAGAAAAAGAACAGAAGCATATTAAACAGCGCAGAAGTGAAAGGCTACGGAAGAAATTACCATTAAGAGTATTCATTAGTATTACATTACTCCGCGTTACATTATTTGTAATTATTTTAGTAAGATAACAGTTTAATGTCTTTTTAGGAATCTCCATATTCTGAGTATTTTATTGCTGGGTTTTCATATCCTCATGCCTCATAACAAAGTTTACAGAAGTGCAAAAATACACATTAACTAATTATCCTTTGTTGTTTGTTTAGGAGTGTATTACTGATCAGTAAAGATGGTGCGAATTGAAGATGTGACTGACGCACCAGAAGCAGCAGAAGGAACATCCGATGGTGTACCTCACAAACGACGTGTTCAGTTTAATAATGAGGTCAGCACCGTTGAAAATAATAATTCGGGGGATGATGAAGAAGACACTGGCGAAAGGCAGGCGGAGGTAACTATACAGATAAATAAGATATTCAACCTGGTGGAGATTTTCAAGTTCTTTTAATTGTTTCGTTAGGCAGTCACTTCAATAATATGTATTTATGTTTCCCTGTCTAGCCTACTTTAACTTTTGATGAGCAGGTTGATGCTGCCCGTGCTGAGTATCAGCCAACACCATGGGAAAAGTTTTTGGCGTTGGCGAAGTCATTGATGTTGCGAGCTTTAATGATTTACTTTCTAATGACTTTTTGGCGTAGCAACTCGAAACCCACACCGACTTCTTCTGGAGGAGGAGGAGCCCAGGCTCCTGCTAGTCTAGCATCCTCCAATATCTTCATCAACGGAACGGAATTAGTAAGATAACTGCACCCACACGTTATGAGTTAAATGGGACATGCATACTAATGCTGTGTAGAGTGAGTCAAACAGATGATTTATGGGCAATAATAATAATAATAATGATTTGTTACTGTTTGTGGTTTGTAGGAAATGTATGTTTATATCTCAGAAGATAGTAAGAGCATTTCAAATTTTACTAATGCTAACTTGGTATGGGAGCAGGGAGGACTAATTTATGGGGATTGGCGAAGCGGTCCAAATTCTGATGGAGTTCTTATACACACAACTGATGTCCATTTGTCCAAGGTACCATATTTTTTGAATTTTCTTCAAAAATTGTATTTCCTAGGGTGCGATGTCATTCCAAGCGACTCTATTGGCCACTATTTTCGATTCTGTTATGATGGGATTGCTTCAAGAATTGCTTCTACTCTTTCGCTTCTTCTTATTCATCCTCCAACTTTTAAGTTCTATTCTTATTACATACCTTGTAGCAGTATAAATTATTCAGCTGTTAAGTTTATATATTTCGGTAGTTGTTTTCCTTACGTCAGCTACATTGCTTTTGCTATCCAATTAAACGCATATGTAATCCAAAAAACATTGGTTCCAAATAAAAATGAGCTGATGGCTCATTGCATGCAATCACCATTTAAACTGTTGTATCAAATAAAATATAAATCTTTTAAAGGAGTATGTTGTCATCATTATCTCGCTCATTTTATTATTTGATTTTGACTTTGACTTTGTTTGTCTTGCTGATTTGAAACTCTATAGCGCGTTCAAAACAACGGTTCGGTTTATCTTCACACTTTCATCGTTCCTAAGGGCTTCTCACCGGATCCAACGAAAAAACATTTGTATTCGAAATCATTGACGCTCCACTCCTCAAAAATGATTAACAAGTTTAAACGTAAACGCTATGTTAAAACACACAATCTTTTAACTGGCGAAACAACAACGTCTGCGGAGGACCAAGAGGTAATTTACAGTTACGTTTATGTACTGCGCACACTTAGTAGTACACAAGCGAAGTTTGCAATAACTTTTCAGTTTTCTAAAACGAAGAATTTCTTTCATGTTCCAGAAAGCCAAGATAATGACATCAGAAATCGTTTCTCATTGGCATCCTAACATGACTATCAACTTGGTTGCTGACTGGACACAGTGGACAATGGGTGCTGTTCCAGTGCCCCTCAATGAGCACATCAAATTCATTCCAAATGAGCTGAAGTATCAACCAATCCTCTTTTATAACGATTATTGGAACCTGGCCAAAGAATATTATCCAATCAACGACACTACACCGTAAGTGTTTTCGGTGACATGTATATTTATTTACAACATCTAAAGAGTGTGAAAGATATGGTGTGATTATTTACTATTATGGTTTATAGAGTATTACCTCTGACGCTGACGTTCCAGCCCCTCACACTATTTAAGTGGCAATTGTATGCGGCTCAATCAATGCGTAATCAATGGAGTGCTAGTTTCCTGACCGGCCAGGAAGAAGATGACGATGAACAAGATACGTTGAAAGAAGCTTTTCTTGACACAAATCCATATCTTCTTGGTCTCACGTTTGTTGTGTCCATACTTCACAGCATATTCGAGTTTCTGGCCTTCAAAAATGGTACAACTATAATACTTACTATTAAAGATTATGAATGAATGCAATTTGATATATTTTAATCCAACTTGAATTGATGTGCCTTTGCAGACATTCAATTTTGGAATAACAGGAAAAGTCTGGAAGGCTTGTCTGTGCGTAGCGTGTTTTTCAATGTGTTTCAATCAATAATTGTATTGCTGTATGTAATGGATAACGAAACTAACTTTGTGATCAAAGTCAGTGTGTTCATAGGATTGCTAATTGAAATATGGAAAATACATAAGGTGAGATATTACTTAGCTTCGTCATTTCCCGGGAATTAACTGTCCAATACTGAAGTTTTATTTGGTTTTACTAGGTTATGGATGTCAAGTTGGATAAAAATAATCTTGTGATGGGCATATTCCCTCGTATAACGCTCACTGATAAAGGATCATACGTGGCGTCAAGCACCAAACAATATGACATGTTAGCGTTTCGGTACCTATCTTGGGCTTTGTTTCCCTTGTTATTCGGTTACTCAATCTACTCTCTACTCTACGTCGAACAGAAAGGATGGTATTCATTCGTTTTGAACATGCTGTACGGATTTCTCTTGACTTTTGGATTCATCATGATGACACCACAGTTGTTTATTAATTATAAACTAAAATCAGTCGCTCATTTGCCTTGGCGAATGCTCACTTATAAGTTCCTCAACACATTCATTGATGATATTTTTGCATTTGTCATAAAAATGCCGACTATGTATCGTATTGGGTGTCTCCGCGATGATGTTATATTTTTCATCTATCTTTACCAAAGATACATATACGCAATTGACCCTACTAGGGTTAATGAATTTGGATTCTCTGCCGAAATGCTAGACGAGAAAAACAAAACTCCGGCTGTTGCTGATCAAAACGGATCTCTCGACCAGCAAACAGCACCGAAGGCGATTAAAGGAGACGGAGACGGCGCTTCACCAACCAAAAACAAAGACAGCATTGGTACTACAGCTGCCAAATTACCTAAACAAAAAACTTCCAAAACAAAAGCTAAAAAGGACCAGTAAATTATTTTAAGCCCAATAAATGTATCTTGATAGTCATGAAACAATGGTTGTACTTCTAATCCAAATTAATGTTTGGAGTATCTTAATTGGAATTACTTACAAATGGATAATGTTAATACGTTGCTAATAAAATACCTACCTTCGAGTGAAAGTAATAGTAATGAGATATATTAGATTATCGACATTTTCGGTATTGACGGTTGTTTGTAGTACAATTAGAACGAGATTTATAGTCTGTGCTGACATGATCCAAACTCAAATTGAAATTATGTAATTTTGCTTGGGCTAACGTTAGTTAGGATTTTTCACCGTCAACATGTGATGTCGCTTTGGACATTAGGAATACTTTCTGATTACTTAAGATTTTTTCAACTCTTTTTTTTCCCCTACGTTGAAAAGAATATGAACTCGTGTCATAAGTTGTTATACTTATTTACCGTTTTATTTACTCTGTTGTGTTGAAGACTATTTAATAATTGATTGATAAGTGTGTTTACGTTAAGAATTATGATTTTAGAAATACGTCTAGTCAGAGTTAAACTATTTTTGTTCTTATTGTTGTACACACATGGTAGTTTATTACATTACTAATGTTTTCGGGGCATTCTAAATTTTAAGATTGTGGTTTAAATACACAAAAATTAAACTTACATATTATCATTGGGTAATCTCATTTGATGCAAATACTGTTCATGATGGTGTAACTGTTTAATTATTGTAATAAAACTCAAAATACAAAGATGGAAATGGCCTGTTTATTTAACTAATTCGGCGCATTCATAGTCACATACCGCACGTTTACATTTATTTATTAGAAAACACAGCTTAGTTTATTCGCTAAACTATTTTAAAATCCTTATTTGCGTCGACCGTCGGCATAAAATTGATAATAAAAACCTGTTGGTAATTGCTGTAGCACTTAATACTTTTAACTGACGCTGACATCATGTCTATACAATTATGTTTACAATGTGTTAAAAAACGAATGATACAATAAAATAAAACGGAACTGCTTTAAGCATGTATTATTATAACAAAGAAAAAGTAATAATATCCTAATGCAACGTACCGACGTACAAAGAACGTAGGTTCCTCAATGATACCATGAAAATTCATGAATAATTATAACATTAATAAAAATCATTATGTGCTAAAAGACTGAAATTATACATTTATTGATTCGCCCGGGGTCCCGATCCATTGCCGCTGACAGGAACTTCCAGAGGGATACGTCGAACATCTGAAATGTCCCAACCAACTTGGTGATTAGTGATATTCAAGCCGACTGACACAATAATTGTGGAAGTAAACAATACAAGCGTGTACTGAATAATGACAGAACTTACATCTGAGAACATGATTTCCAAAACCTAATGGTACAGGTGGGATACCACCATCTTCAGTCGAGTCATTCAGAGTAACGATCGGAATATGAGGCGCATCTAAATTCGAGCGATCGACACGTGTAAGACGAACCCGCGGAGGAACACTAACCGGCGGAACTCTACTTGCTGCTCTAACACGACTTCCTCTACGACGACCACCAGTCCCTTGTTCTTCTGCAGGGGGAGCGCCATCGCCAACAACTCTTTCTTGTATTCTGGCGCCTGTCAAAGAAAATACTGTATATGAAGTATCTTGCTTGTATATATACGAAGGACTACATTTTTTAAAGAATATGGCTGAAGTTCAGCCGCTGAACTTTTCCACACAATCTCGCTTTCGATGAGAAGTAAAACGATTTACAAGTGAGCAATTTACAAAAGTACGTCAACAACATTAGCTTAAATCAAATGCGTCCCGGGACATTGCATGGTTTGTCTTCCGTCGACTCTACTGCTTGTTTAAGAATTGTCAGGGGGCACTAAAACACTGTATTTGGTTGAGGCATTTACGTACTTTCATGCATTGTTCGGTTGATTTTATATTAAATGCGATATTGCGTGGAAAAGTCCATCTAGGAGCAAAGAAAACAATATGCTACTAAAGATAGTTATCACAAAGATATAAAATTGAATTGCATTGTTTTAGAAAGGTGCATTAAAAATGTGTAAATTACTTCGTCTTCTATCACTTCCAGCTGCCCCACCCCGAGTAGAATTAGGACGCGGAGCCAAAATTTCATTGATTTGATGAAGTTCTGCTAAAAAATCCACGTATCTTTCAGCTGTACTTTGGATAAAGGCATGGAAATTGCCTCCGTTACCTGTACCTCGTGTTTGTTGAGCTGTTGCTGCACGAGCCGCATCCTCTACAGCTTTGGTCTTTTGATCTTCTCGGTCTTTAATGCTAGCATTTCGTTTAGCAGCGAACTCGCCGGTAAATGTTTCAAACATTTTTAAAATGAAGTTTTCCACCTCAATGTGGCGATATCGATTTTGAAACCGTTTCCTGCAAATGGGACACTCTTGCTTCTTACGCGACCACTCGGTGATGCAAAAGTGGCAGAATGTGTGCCCACACTCAATAACCGTGGCCTGTACGCAAGAAAAAACAAACAAGCGTTTCATGAATAAATGACGAAACCCACGCAGATAATGAATGAATTCAAAATTTAATCGTACTTCACTAACCTCAATGAAAATTTCGTTACATACTGAGCAACTCAATTCTGACTCCATAAGTTCAAAAATCTTTTTAAGGGTTTCTTCTTTAAATGCTATATTTGATGACTCCACATCTCTTTGTACTCTTCGACATTCTTCTCTTTGTATGTTACGATCCATGCGCACGGCTTCCAGCTTTACTTCAGTCGATCCGAGTTTTTCCATACATGCCTTAAGTTGAGCTTTCAATGTCTTTAAATCATCGCACTTATTGACTTGTTCCTCAGAGAAAAATTTAAGTTTTGGTGATCGTTTGAACTCAAAGGTTGAAATAGTCTTAGGGAATTTAGGTTTCACAGAAGCGTCTTTTGAAGATTCGTCCTCTGACGAAGAAGTGAGAACCATTTTCTTCTTTTTACGATCTGTAGGTCTACTGTCACAATCCCTTAATAAACGTAAACTGGTTAGGATACAAAACCGAATCTAACATACTTTTCTCAACTGCATAAAAATAATTCATAATAGAACTTACGATGAGTCTTCATTGTGTTTTCTTTTGGCTAGGATACCTAATGATCCTTCTTCTGAGGATTCTGGATCCTCCAGGTCCAATGCCACTGGCGACTGGTCATCCGCACTAAACCCTTGCATGTACTCATCAGGATTATCCAAACTCAACAATGACTCACTGTGATTGCTATCATCCGAATCGGAATTGTTATTTACGCTAATTGCTTCAACTGACGACGCATTCCTTCGCTCAAATGCCCCAATTCTTGACGAGGATGCCACCGCATTAGAACTTGACGTGGATGGTATTGGAGAGATCAGACTATTTTGTCCTGAAGATGTGATTGACCTAATAGGTGTACTACCGGTAGAAACATATTTAAAACGGTAGCGAACTGTGCCAGTTGGTATGAAACTGATGATATCAAGATCTTGAAGCTGAAACAATTCCCCTTTTACTAATTTATTTCCATTGACCGAAAGGCCATTTGTGCTCTGCGGGATAGAAAAACAAACGAACTTTACAAGACCATATCTATAATTTACTGCAGTTATGGTTATCTGATCAATCAAAAATTACCGTGTCCCTTATAAACCATTTCGAAATCACGTATTCGAGAGTGGTATGCTGTCCTAGATATCTGTAGCGAACTCCAAACTATATTGCAATTTTGTGCACGGCCAATAGTAACCTGAAATCAGCAGTATAAAACCAAAACCTGTGTCAATGCTATATCGTCATCAGAACGCATGTCATTCATTTTACAAACTACAAAATGATATTTTAAATTTTAAACCGGTAACCGGTGTAGGTATTCATATATCAGAACGAAAATTTACATTTGATTTTGCAAGATCGATGACTCGTTGAAAAAGTTGGCCATCTCCCTGAATCAGTATAAGCTGGGCTGTCACGGCAGAAGTCATTTTGTTGCCGTCCCGCTTAGCAAGATTTTCTAAGAGACGATGAAGCTCAATTAGATTAGGATCAATTTCGTCTGATTATTGTTAGCTCCACTGAACTGAACTCACTATGCTGTAACTACCACCAATCAATCTCCGTATGTAGATGGCAGCGTCTGAAAATTGAAAACAAAATCAAGCTCACTGATTAATTCATCCTTACTCACCACTCACTAAGAATTTTACTGTGCCGTACCGCACCGTATAACGCAGATCTTATCAATGGCCGGTGTTCAGTGCTAAAATCGTTAATTCTAATTAAATAGTATGGGCTATGTACACTAGATTAGCAGTAGAGTTAATATAATGGCGATAAGTCAACTAAATGACATCGCATGACTAAGCAGGCACTACAAACATATACTGCTGCATACAGCATACATACTTCCAACACATGACACAAGGCAAGAAGTTTTACATTAGAACTACTTACATGGAATCACACCCCTTCAGCGTTCAGAAATAAAATCCTCTGCCTCTGTTGTCTGTCAACCACCTCAATTCCTCTTCAATATCTCAATAATCACGTCATAATTAATCCTACTAACGTCAGTCATCTTGAACATTAAAAGATGTAGCCATAAAATAATAATTACTTCTTCATACAAGTGCCCTAAACACTAGATCTACCACCTCCTATGATCAAACAAATAACCCATATCGACTCCCGAACATCAATACTACAAGGAAACAAGGGAAAGAGTGATGAGTGAGGATGAAAACTAAGAAATTACACTAAAATATTGTACAATTATATATCCACAATCCTCTCTCACATATTCAAGATTCAATGTTCAAGTACAACAGAATACACTGAAAATATTATCCATCTACCAACCAGAGATTTACTATTGTTCTATCACGGGCAAATTATACCCTAAAGTTACTTTGGTTCTGAAGATTCTGTTGTTCTGTTTACCGAGTAGAAAAATACATGTTTCTTATGTCTCATCTCATGAACATTAAATGTTAAAATTTTGTTGGGAAGGGAGTCGAGGCAGCTAAAAGATGAAAGAGCTCTATTCACCACTAGCTACTACGTACTCACTAAATCCATATATTCCAAGAAGTAAAAACCATTATATGTCCTGTCCTGAAACATGAAAGAGATTCTCGTGTATCCACCATCCGCATCCATCCTATTCCTATATCCTATATAATAATCCCTTCCATATGCCATATAGATATACTGTATACACATTCATACTACATAATGTTTGTATTCCTCTACTCTTCAACATACAAAGCGCAATAGTAACTAAACTATACTTCAACTCCAACCTACAAAGAAGCCAGTACAGAAATCCTAACGAACACACAAATATACTTATCTAACATACACGAAAATGAATCCAGAATACTTTTGTGTCCATCCGAAGACCTCAACTGGCAACTTCTTTCTTACATATATTATGCAGAGGCAGCAGGCCCAAGAAGTAACTAGTAAATATAGATATAGACATATAGAAGAGATAGTGATAAGGCGATAACGATAAAATACAGAATATACGGATACGGAGAGGGCTTGCATAAGGCTCAGGGCTAAATGGATATTACGGCATATAAATATACCTAAACTACAAACTCCTTCCTTTTCCTTACCTCAGATAGATGTACCCAAGAAGAAATCTACACAACACATAATATACATATACGAGTTATATTGTACTGTACTTATAACTTTATACAGATAAAAAGGTTTTGCGCACGTTGTTAATACTTCTTCACACTAAAAGGACTGCTCCTCCATAAAATATATATGTCCTCCTCACAATGGATCTACACATCTACTGGTATCTAAAAAATGTTATAAAAGAAATATACAGGATTATATTTATAATCTATATATATAAATATTTATAGTCAGAGTATATATTTGGAAGATATGCTTATGCGCTAAACTATAATGTATGCAACGTTCTGAATTTTCAATTTTACAAGAGAGGAAGACAAAACTGACGTTTCTCCTCCTATTGAAAAGTATATTCTTATCCTTTACCAGCTGGTTTTGTAAAACCCCAATCACATGCGACCGCGCCACGTCTTTCACTTGAGATATGGGAAGCGTAACTATTGACCGTTTACGAGATTTTTTTTGTTAGATTCGGGTGCAGCTACGCCTGAACATTGAAAGCGATGACAGTTAATTGTTGACACTACTTTGAAACTAAAGGACACTATGAAGGGAGACTGACACCGACACCCGTCAGTGACGTACAACTGATGACTGACAGCCTAACTAATTTTGCTTGTAAACAGTAAACGTAAAGTTTAAGTAAGTCCAAAAATTGAAAATGGAACTGTCGTTTTCCGTTGCAATTCCAATGACCAGTTCACAAACTGCAAACTTGCTGGAAGCTGGTTTCACCTTTATCCTGTATCAACGTGGTCAAATTCCTCTGCCTTTTCAACAGTTGCAAGCTTCTGCAGCGTTGATGCAACAACAAAAAATTTCAGACGGAAACAAAGCAGTGCTAAAAGATGCTTACCATAACATACTTTCTCCTGAGTTGACGCCTAAGTCTAACAAGGACGCCTTGGAAGGGGCCGTTATAATGAATCCTCGCCAAAGGATTAATCTAATGGTAAAGCAGAAACAATCAACATTCAATGCATTTAAAAACAAATACTTTTGTAAGTATAAATTGTAAATGGAGTTGCAATGTGCAATAACTAAGGTTCGTTATCTTTTTTTACATGACCCAAGAACGGAGAAAGCGTCTGCAGTTGCTTAAACTTGAGAAGCTGAGGAAACTTGGAATAGCTGCAGAATCAAAAGCGTACAATGCCATTCAACCTGCAATGCAGGTATACAGCAATTTACAACTTAACTTATACATATTTAATGAATATGTGTGAATAGAAAAGTAAAAATATGCTGCGAAACTATTGCTTCAGCAAGTATCAGGACTAGGACATGACGGAAATGAGAATAGTGAGTATTCTGCGTATAATGTTTTCAGGACACTGATACCTTTGTTTATGCTTGCAGATGTTAAAGCGTTTGCTTGCTGATGCAGTTCTTGGAACGCCACAGCTTACACATTCCGGTCACCGTAAACGAATTATGTCACTGGTGTTACTTCTAGGCCCTTCTGTTTACTGTCCGAAGGAGATTTACTATTTCGATTTACCTTGTCAATGGGCCAGTGATGATAGCAATGTTATATCGAAGGGTGAATCGGAAAAGTTTCAGGCTACTCTACGTCAGTTTTACAGGTATGTGGATTTTATTGTAGATATTTTATCAATAATAGAAAGTATAGAATTTGAATTTGATATTCACTTTGGACTGTAGTAACTATTTGTGAAATAATTTTTGTATGATTATTTTCCAGGAAAATTATAACGAGTCCAGATTTCATGGATTTCACTGAGAAACCGCTAGGTATTCAGTACGTCCACATGTGTGTGGTGGCTATGGGCGATTTAAAGTCTGTTCTATCTGATAAGTACTACAATGACGTATTGCGTTTGCCTGGTCTTCCTCCACCCATTCATCAAGCACTAATCCGACAACAAATAGGTGACACAATGGAGACAGAAACTTCCTCAATAACTCCAATTTATTTTCCAAAAAAGAGTAGAAACAAATGTTTTAAGATTAGAATCCAAGGGGCATCTCTGGATCAAGAAAGTATAGACAATGTTTCATACGATGGAAATAGTAGTTTTTCAAGTGATATTTTATTCGATAATAATTCGTTTTCTTGTTATCAAATACCATTGCGTTTCAAAGGAGTTCAATGCAAAAACAAACGGTTGTGACTGACACATTCATGTATATTGGTTTTCGTTTTTGTAACATTTTAAGAATCCAACCTTACAACAATATGCTTAATTTATTTATACGTATAGCATACATTTCGTTTAACTGATACAATGATAGTGATACATTACAATCTTTTTAAATAGGGTAAATGTTTGTGGTTGGTTTCTTCAGTATTCGTGTTTGTAGTATTACTAGGAATAAGTATAAATCCACAACGCTGTAAATAAAGTATTACTGTAATTTATTTGAAGTAAATGTCATTATGTTTTGATTCAATCAATTGATTTTCGCATTAACTATCAAAGTCTCAAACAAAATCATTCGCACGTATTTGAATGAGATGATTGTTGCAGTGTCTGTTCGTAATTTTCTTAACTATTCCAGTGATAAGATACTATTGCTAATTACATATTTTATTTACAATTTCGAATTCTTAACACTTATATTTTAGTCGGTGCGACAAAAGAAATCTCTTCGTTGTATCCTATTTTTTTTGCAAAATTTCTAGTTTAAGCTATTGATAAAAAATATGCAATAAGAATACATACTGCTATCCAATCCAGTAATGAAAAGTAACAAAGGACGAAACAAATGCATTAGAAATTACTTATGTTTAGTACAAAAAAGGATTACAAAACGGTGAAAATATATTCAGTAAAATTTAAATGTACTTTTGTTTACACGAAATGAAAAGATGATCAAAACTCGGTTATGACTAGAAACTGTGAGAATCATTAAATATTTGCAAATCAGGAACACCATAAACATTTACAAAACGTAAAAACTGGCAGCACTCCGAATTTGGTTAAATTGAGATCTATAAATTGAAGTATACAGATAAGAAGCGTGTGGATTCTTATGTAGAAGTCTGGTAAAAGTAAAAATAAGTTAAAGTTAATGGAAGCAATATTTTTACCATTGCCACATTATTGTAAAGTACGTATTACATTATTCGCTCCGAGTTCCCTCAAACTTTTAATTACAGTATAAATTGGTTCAAAAATTACAATCCCTAAATACACATCACCAGCTTACGTTTTACCTTCTTCTTTTCTAGTTCCAGTTTTCACGTCTAGTTAATACGTGCAAAAAACTCTTTGCTGATTGATAGGTGTGTGGTCTAGCTTAGTGTTGGTAGTCATTCGTGCACTGAAGATATCACTGATTAATACTAACGAATCTTACATCTTAAGCTAAACTTTAACCATTAAGTAGAGACTAGTTTTCCAAGATTTATCAAACGTACCATGTATCAGTAATCTATATGGTATCCTATCATATTCCAATATTCCTAACAGAGATTTCCTGGTATTAATGGTGTATCCAACCTGATTTTACGTACGTACATTTCTTCATGCAATATCACTTGTCATTCAACTATCATATAATCTGGCATGAATAGTATTCTCGATATTCCTTCGTTGGATTTCTCGTGTTATCTTTTATATTAGCTTTTGGTGAATCCTAAGTATCGCCCGCAATAACTGACGTAGGAACTTCACCTCATTATTACTTACTCGTTAGTGGGTTTTCTTGTAACGGCTGTTAAAAGCTATACCTTCTTAGGATAAGTAGCTTACGTTGTCAAAATGTGCATTGAGTACGTTAAAATGCGAGCGTTACAACGTATCATCGATTCGAATGACGATCGATTCAAAAAATTTACAAAATTGCCATGCACGTTTTCACGGAGAAATCGACTAAGTTGAGTCTTTCGTCAGATTAACTAAGCAATATCATTAAAAAGAACGATTGTGCAGTGAATGCTATTGAGCGAAAGCCCATGATCCTGCTTTCGATACACAGATTCCTTCCTCGTCAAACGCCGCGAGGGCCAGCTCACTTAGTTTATTTGATAGACACGAATTCTCTTCTCCACACTGCGTGACTGTTTTCAAAGATACAAAGAAATCTAAAAAACCAAACAGAATACAGAATTAGAAACTTCATTGCTCATCGTTAAGTGTTGTGTCGCAAGAATTTTCATACCTCCATCAATTTCTGCAGCCTCCATAGCTCCATGTCCATCAACATCATCACAGGATTCCAGGCCATGATGTGACCTACTTCTTGCCCTATGAAATCTGCTAATGAGAGCATCCATCATAGGTGCTTGTTTTGAAAAGATCTGTAGCATTTTACTCTGTCTGCTTTCAAGTTCTGAGAACTGAAGAAAAAGGCAAGGGAGGCAGTTGGGGTTCGTTTCGTTTGATGGCCAACCCAGTTCAACCTTCAAAGATTCGAACCTTGCACCAACCAGTATTCTCTGCAAAACCGCATTCATCATCATCATGAGTACTTGAGTGTTAAAATCGAATTGAGACCTATCATAGTTTAAGCGAGCTTAACTTACATTTCTATAGTAGTCTATGACATGAAGGCTGTGACTATTAATAGCCACCAAAACGAAATTGTCTGGATGGTCCAAGATTGACCAAAGGCCTTTCGCCGGGCTCTCCACTTGACCATGGAACATTGCGCTCCTACAATTTGACAATTCATTAATGAATCAATATCTTGTACTTTGCAAGCGATTATTCCTGAAATTTTTAATTAATTAATCAGGGACAATTCTTACCCATAATATGGTAGCGACCAGCATAGCTCGAGATACTTTCGGACCAACTTCCTGGACGGCGTTGTGGGCGGAATCCGCCGAAAGTTTTCCAACAGAAGATAAGCTGGAGAATTCTTTCTGCGATTCGATAGAAAAGATGGAATCCATGTTGCTTCACAAACATGTTCAGGTAGAAATTGACGTTGGTTTTGCCTGAAATTGTAAGTTTGTGAGGATTGTACCAAAAGTTCTACTTGCAGATTCAAAGTAAAGTTTACTGAAATATTCGTTGGTACCTGAAAAATTCAAACGTATGAATTTCAGTATTATAGGTCCCCATTTCTATTCCTGCTTGAAGAGCACCTAGCATCGAGTAGTCATCATGCTTCGCAAGGATACCGACCACTAAGGATATTATGACGCGCTTCTGCATAGAACAGTTCCAAAATTTTACCATCCGTTATCCTCATCTCTTCCTGTTTGGTTAAGAAAGCAGATCGTCTCAAACATATTCTTGGATCATCAGACTCTGCCTCTAAATGTGTTGCTGAGCTGTAATTATGCAACAGCCTTTTCCAGTTTTTCCGAACTCCTAATGGCTGCTGATTTGGCTTTAATTGGACCTCTGGAAAAAGAGAACGTGTGTGTTCAAGTAAGTGTCTATCTTTTAACACGTACTCAGTTCATAAAAATTATTATTCCAAGTATGTACCAAGAAACGAAGAAGCCATCCATAATGAAAAGACTTCTCCAGCGTAAGGCGGCAGGGCAAGTTCTTCACTCTCAACAATCGATTGGAGCAGTTCTTTGGCTGTGCATGAACTGCCACTGTCTGGTTCTAAAATCACGGCGGTTCCGGTTGCCAAATATACAGCGATTTTGCAGCCTAGAAATAAAGAATTCTAACTGATTCAACATATTTCAAACAATCCAACCCAAATTAGGTGAAAGTGAGTTGTGCATTTATCTAGTTGGTCACGTGTCGTGACATCACAAAACGGAAATAAAAATATATCTGAGTACAGTAACGTTAAATTACGTTTGGGAACTCGAGGAGTGATTTTGCGTTGATAATAAGAGTCATCAGTCATGGTTTGCGTTTCTACAGAAGTCTTTCTCGGTGGAATGAGCCTTTCCTGAAAGCCACCGTCTTCCCCGTCCCCCGGAGAATGTGGATCGCTTCCTCCCACTGCGCCCATTAAACTGAGTCTTTGCGGTGATGGGTTCACAGGAGGGCCTGCGTTTTTCGACACTCCACTGACCGCAGCTACTGCTGCAGAAGACGGACCCAAAGAGGTTGCTCCACCACCTCCTCCCGACCGGTGGTCACTACGACCTAGACGCTCTTCCACAATTATCATCATGCATGAAGCATATCCAATTCCAATACCAACCAAATCTTTTCTGATTTTAATAAGGTGGTAATTGGTATATTGAATATGAAATTGAACCTTCAAGATTGCTGCCGTGCTGCTTCTTCACAGATCAGATCAACGGCTTCAATGAATTTGCTATAGGCCTCAGGATGAGAACATTCCAACTTTCAAAAATTCATCTTAATTCCTTGGATCTATTGCAAAAGCTTCTGTGAAAGTCTGTTCTTCATTTCGTATAAAAGCAGCACTAACACAATTTAAATCACTGTAGTAAATCAAAAGCCAAGAAGATAGACTACCACAATCACCTTAAACTTTCTTTCACCCTTTACCCACCCGCTCCACTACACTTTACACGTTTCAGCCCTTCAGCTCCGCCAACCGACCTTTCTTGCCTTCAGGCACCTAGCCTGAAAAAAAGTCAGCCCCTCATCTTAGGATATCTGTCTTTGTTCTTAGAATTTTTACAATGCACACACTTAACTACTTCACTGTTCACTCGCAAATGTTCCGTGGGCTCTGAAGTTCAGTTTCCTTTCAATTTTGCACAAGTAAACTCTATAATAATGTAATGAGTCTCAAAGTAATATGAACTCTTGACGAGGATCCCTTAATGTTACCCTAATATTTAGCATTTTTTGAATTTTCAGTCATATCGCACACTAGGGAAAAGACAAAAAGAAAGCTCTAAGAAAATTATACACCATCTACCTGTCTTATAAGCACTCTTGTCTTTCACTATTAACTTTCTTTCACTCCCATTGGATTATAACACCAATCGAGTTAAATATTAAAAGGAAACTGCATTTCTGAAGAATCATGTCCTCATTTTAAGTGAGTGGAGCAGGAGCCACATATTTTTTTCATTTGAGTAAGTGGATACTGGATACACTTATAAAATGTTGTCTCCCCCAGTTCCTGGAAGTGTGGAGCCCACCAGAAACTTTAGTGTGAAGTATTATAATATTTCAAAAATGGTTTTGGTAAAAAAACTTCATATACGTAGTTCCACAGTACATATGCATATATTTCCCAGTAATAATATGGAAAGGACTTCCTCCTGTTCTCTTTTAGCAGTACATATGCACGCACACAATAACACTTGATTTTATGTAGACAGTCTAAAGACGACGAGGATTCAGTGTAAAAGTAGTCTTCTCCTTTGCTTCTCTTGTTTAATGTTTTGCTAGGGCATTGAAACGAGTACCCAATTTTATAAAAAAGAGGTGTATGCGAAATGTATAAAGAGAGAGGAGGTGGAGGAGGCGATGCTCAGGTTTATATTCAAGACATAACGTGAAGTGAAATACTTTTTTTTTGTTTTGTTGGTTATACACAAAAATAGTTGATATTATACATGTATATACACTAGTCATTTTTTCCCTTTCTCCGTAAAATCTTTCCATGTATACATATGAGCCATAATATGCCATATGAGCATGAGCCTTATCCAGACAGGGCTCCTTATATAATGTATTTTGATACCTGCTTTGGCAAAACCACCCTTTTATGCTTTTCATGTGTATAACAACGTCAAGTCAAACACATATATATTGTATGTGGACTGGACTCATTTCTCTAAAAACTGCTACATGTACTTTTCATGAGGTCGGGTTTGTTGGCTTTGGAAAGCATGCGAAGATCCCTTCTATCCACTTTTACATGAAAAGAAAGGTAAATAGAGGAAGTAATGTTGAGTGAGTTGAAGCACTACTACTGGAGTTTCACAGTTTGAGTTCCAGTGAAAAAGAAAGCTTCGTTGGAATAAGGATGCCCAGCGCTCAACATAGTTTGATAGTGGAAAGCAGTTTTACCTATTGGCTTGGCATTTTACATGGATATTACAACTTACGACTTTGTGCACATATGTACGTAGTCCAGTAACCCTTTTTCCATTTTATGAGGGAGGGAATGAGTTTTTTACGTAACGTATGTAGTATATATGTAACAGTATAAACGATAATGTGGCTGTTTTATATGGCCTTCTGAAACTGTGTACCTTTCTAAGCTAGGAATTATACGATCTAGATATTCCAGTTTCCATTTGAAGTAACTTGTGTACTACTGTACTAGTTCTGTGATAATATACAGCGAATTGAAGTACTGTCTTTAACTCAAACTGCAAACAGTACGTAAGGAAATTCCCGACCGAATCGATTGAATACTGCCGATGTTGAGTTCGGGCATTTTCTCCACCAAAAAAGATGTTTCCCTTGCTGCTAACCTATTTTCTCCTGGCTCTCTACAGATGACAGAACCACGTCATGATGGTTACGTTAAAATGCAACTTTGTAGTAGATCATGTTGGGTGCTGGTTAATGATGCGAAGGGACAGATGCTGGAACGTTGTAATGATTTCTTTGCAGCCTCAATTTTCAGTCGAGTTGAAGTTGATGTCATTAAGAACCCATAAAAATACTGCGGTCTCTTCTGACTCTTCTCGCACTATGTATACTATAATATTCGAAGGCTATTTTTATTCTGTTATTAACCGCAACGTATATTATGCAGATCCATAATATTCCGTTGAGTCCCTTAATGTTGAAAATGATGATGCCCAATGAATGTCTAGCAGTCTTTTTTTAACCTAAATTATTACCTAATCAACATGAAGAAAGGGAAACAAGAAAATATAGATGAAAAACAGATTACAAAAAATGAACCTGTAACTGATACTGAGCTTGCCTCCTTACAGTCAGTAATGGCTAATGAATATATTCATTCCTCATTCGCGTCCTACATTCGATTCTAGAAAACACCCACCCAATATTACTAACTCTGATTTAAGATCGTAAACTGCGCATTATGGGATATTTACGTGTACATGGATGAATCATGATTATGATCAACAAAACTATTCCTTAATCAACCAATTACAAACCACTTGAATATGTATACCGCACAGGACCCTTCATTTTTTGTAATTCCAGACGTTAACAATAACAATACGTAAACAATAACTGCTACATCCGCAACTTGCAAACGATCTGCACTAGTACACTAATCACGAACCACATGCAAAAGGTAAAAGGGCAATACGAGAAAGAACGAAAGAACTTGTAATGGAGATGATACGCAGCGTATCATACGCCTATAGTTGATTACCTGGCTTTTCGAATTGAAATAACCTAAATGGTGACGGTTAACAGTCAACTGAGTCAACGACCAACAGACCACTTTCAACTTTTGTCATTCTATGGATTATCATCAACAGATGGTTACCGTGGTCGTTGATTGTTGAAGTGATTTGATTTCGAACAAGAAAGTGATTCTACCCAAAAGTTTATAATTATTATTCTAAAGACTTGTCAGTTTTTTAGCCATGGTCAAGTCAAGTCCCATGTGCCACATTTCCCATTCCAGTGGGGCACCTTTCTTTTTGCCTTGCAACATAGCATCTTTGTTTCTTAGTCCTTCAAGTTCAATCGACAAAATTAGCTATCTAGCAAGACCATTCCTTTTGCGTTAATGCTCAGCTAGCTTCCAAAAAGAGATACGATTTGTGTGGGGCACCTTTCATTTTGCCTTGCAACATAGCATCTTTGTTTCTTAGTCCTTCAAGTTCAATCGACAAAATTAGCTATCTAGCAAGACCATTCCTTTTGCGTTAATGCTCAGCTAGCTTCCAAAAAGAGATATGATTTGCTATAATGAACGAAAATTATAGTCTGCACTACAGTAACTTGTGACTCGTGACAAGACGCCACCAAAGAAGCCAAAGCAAAAAATCAGCAACGTCAGGAGCAAAAATTTGCCCCGAGTGAGGATCGAACTCACGACCTTGAGATTATGAGATCTCACGCGCTGCCTACTGCGCCATCGAGGCTTAGTTGTTGGAATTGCTAACTTTACTCAATTTGGTTGTGCTCTCCAGGATGCAGAATCATACAATTTATACACGAATGGGAATGGAAATACATGAGAATTATGAGGCACCAAAAAAAGGGATGTACATATACCATCCAAGCATTAAGCATGACCCTAAAAACAGTTAAAAAGTTAAAATGTACAACGCAATGGCAATGTACAATTGTTCCAAAGTCAACAACAACATAACAATTCTATAATTGAGTTGCCTATTTTTAGCTAAGCTAAGCACAGCCCTCCAATATGATTCCTTCATCCTTCTTTCCCCCATGCCTCCAATTCCAAAGTTGAAAGTCAACAACAACATAACAATTCTATAATTGAGTTGCCTATTTTTAGCTAAGCTAAGCACAGCCCTCCAATATGATTCCTTCATCCTTCTTTCCCCCATGCCTCCAATACTCCAAAACTGAAAACCATATATGCGCACATGAATTCATCCACTCCATCCAACCAAAACAAAAATACCTTTTATCTCATCATTTCATCTTTGTTCATGTTTATATATATGGTATCCTTATCCAAGTATCAATTCAACAGGGTGTAAAGTTGAACGTCTACAGGTAAACATTTTACAGCACCAAACCAAACACAACAAATACACACAATTACTTTAGCAGTAGCAGTACTTAATTATTCGCATATACAATCAATTTAAATATCACTATAACCCTTACAATTAAGTATTAAGTTAAAAGTTATGATTCATGATTTTTAAATGAGATCTAAATCTGCTTGATATAGCACCTACGACCTACCTGTACGAGTACATGAGACAATATACATACGTATGATTGATTGGGAGTTGGGATACTTACTTAATTTAATACAATACTTTACACGCGTTGAAATAGGTGGAAGTAAGAACGGTGGTGTGGTGGTGGTAGAGACACAGAACACAGAATCAGAATAACAAAGTAAGAGAGACTTATATGCTTCCTTCAGAGAATTGCTAATATTCAATATTGAATATATTAACATTTCTACTTTCGCTGGTTTCCCTAATT
>JAANSM010001071.1:0-20989 GCA_036850725.1 Orchesella villosa | reverse complement strand
CGATTGTTTCATAAAATGTTTTATGTTCCTTCTTCCTTCTGCTAAATAGAGTTTTTTTTACTTGTGTATCACAAAATACATGTGTTGCGTCAATGGGTTTGAAAAATAGGGTTTGTGTTGTACGAGAAAGAGACTTTGTGGAAACTGATAAATCGCTGTATTTCTTGTTTATACACTATATGTTATCTGCAGGTTTGTTTCCTGTTTTTAGCTTGCAGATGTTGGGAAAATGGCATTACAAATGTTGCATTTCGTTAGGATTTTAGGGTGGTATATTGCTTGTAACACTTTTTGGCAACTCATTCTACGTGCTATTTGCAAGGTTACGTCTTTCTCCTTTACCACTTTGTGAATTGAAGAGGCTTACAGCAATTTAGGGAAGAATTGCAAAGTTTTGTGTTCCCATTGTTCCTCCGTTTGCTAGTGGTTTCTTTAAGTTTGGCAATAAGGAAAAGATTTCTTTCCCAGATGTATGCAAGTTTAATCTCTCTTTATCTCAATTCCAAAGGGACATAAAATGTATGATGTGTGCCATTTTTGCACAAGAGAAACTGAAAAAGTGCTCCTTTTACTTGTTGCGAAATTTGCATATAGAAATGAGAGGTGGGAAATGAGCCAGTTGTTCAAAATAGTTTACACTTAAAGAAGACGTGTAGTCTCAAGTAGGTTTTAGGTTACACTCAAGACAAAAGAGTTTTTTTTCTTACATGAACTTTCCCAACATTATATACTTAGTTTACCCTGTTTCTGTTCTAAAATCACGATAAAAATTTCATCCTTTTCTGAAATTCAATAAGGAGCTTTGTTTCCTGTGACAACGTTGGCGTTGGCGTTGAGCCCAAGAATGAAGTAGAAAAGAGCCAGTTGGTTGCTACAATTTCTGCTTCTGGATTTCTGTGGTGATGATGAAGATGGTGAGATGAGATTGTTACATGCCTCCAGTCCAAACTGACCACTGCTACCACCACCACCACCAAAAGATGTAATGATTGTTTTTTGTCCACTGGTGGAATCCTAAAAATGTAATAAAAGGAGATGATGAAAACTGTGATTTCATCAAACAAGAGCAAATATCACTTTTGCCAGGGTTTTGGTAAGGGTGTAAGCTAACTATACACATTCATTATTTTCATTGAGGAAGCTCCAATATAATATAACGTTATGAAGAAAGAAAAGAAATGAGCCTCGGGGAAATGTCTTGTTCACATCATGATGTTCCTACTCATAATGGATACACAATACATATTTTATATATGTATGCAAAAAAACGATGAGAGTGAGCAGTGGCTTAAGGTAGGTACAAATACAAAAGAGTATTTAGTAATAACATCATCACTATTGTCATATTTTTTATTGTCCAGGAAGAGAAAAAAAGGATGAGAAGCTGTATAAAATTCTCCTTCTAAACTTAATTCTCAGCAAGAGTATTTTTTTCGTGTTACACACAAAGCTGATGATGAAGATGATGTTGTGGCTGTGGCTTCTCTGTTGCTTCGGGTACCACCTTCTACTATCATTTTTTGCTACATCGCCTTTCATATTTTACCTTTCCTTTCTATTTGACATGAGTGTGTATGTGTTTGTCTCTGTAAAGAAGAATGGGAAAAAAATCATGGGGAAAAGGAAGGGAGTAAGAAGACGACGAAAGAATAAGAGTGAATAATATTGGATTTCCTTTGCCTGAGGCTGTGTCTGCCGAGCTAAGAAATAGCATAGAAACTCTCTAGCCAGGACACTCAGTTTGAAGCAGGGTACAAGAAAAACGAAGTTTTCTCTCCTTTTAGCACTTTTTCTTGTAAGATAGAAAGGCTTAAAGTAGAGGGATATATAGCCTATAGTAATTCAAACATGGTGTGAGAGTTAGACCTTTCGTTAGTTACACATATATACAGTTCCATTTTCCATTCTTCTCCTAAGAAGCGACTCAACTTGAGAAATGTTTAACGAGGAAAGAATCAGAATTAACATTAGTTAGAAAACAAAAGGAAAATGTCTGTTTAAATTGCGCAAACTTTTTACGAAATGTACTCTTCTTCTTCCTCTATTCTTAGTCGTCAGCCTTCTTCGAATGGGAAAGGAAGGAGAGATGGGATGGTTCGAAATAAGTGGCGAGTAATTAAGGAAAATATTTTAAGATGCAATAACACATAAGTATCCAACAAGCAGATGAGGAAAGACATACTTTATACTTTGCACGCTCTGTGATTTTGAGCAGGAAAAAAAAATATGGGTTGTAAAAGAAAAATTTAGGAGTGTTTCGTGTTCCCTTTTTACTTAAAACATAGAAGGTAGTCATAAAAACATGTGTAGAATCATGATGATAATCATGTTGATGTTACTTATTTCTACACACCAAGTTTTACATTGATTTCCCCTGTTTTCTCTCCTTTCGATTGAGAGAGCAGAGCGAGAGTCAAGTCGAAGCAGTCGCCATTTTTCACAAGTAAAACTTCCCCGGAGTGACTATACATCTGTGTATTTGTGGAATTGTGCACGTAACCTAATGTAAATCAATATATACATGATCCTTCCCATGAATATAAAAAAAACGGTTCAAAAAAAACTTTCATTTTCCAAAGAAAACGACAAACAAGATGTGTGGTGTACACGCAGATACCACACACAGTAGTCAATGTAGACACCTCTCAAACAAAGTATGCAGTAAACTATTTTCCTGTTATATTCAATTCAAAACGACTCTATAAATTTTGAGAATGGCAATAGTAGTCCTCTCCAAAAAAAACTTCAAAGAAAAAGTTGGTCTGTAAAGCGGAAAAAATATATATACATCTATAAAAAAGTTTCGCTTTCCTCTCGTCTTCTACTTTTGTTATATTTCTCTTGCTTCACCAGAACACTTGTGTATTAGCACATCGCACCACATATATATTCCACGTCAGGCTAAAGTTAGCTCTAGAAATGGTGTGTGAAGCAAGAAGTGAGTGGAGTGTGAAGGCAGGTGCTTAAAAGGAAGAAAAAAAGTCAATGCTTTATTATGTATGTATCAGTAAAGTGTTGTATAATATGTAGCTTGTAACAAAAATAAACTCCCGTTTTCCCTTCTTTTCCTTCCCCCAGAATATTAATCAGGACGCGTTGACTTTTTAAAGAAGAAGGAGAAGTACAAGTTTTTTTAAAGGGAAATCATCAAGTCACGAAAATCAGAAGGCAGATAATACAAATGCTTGTCTCACTTTCACCAAAAACCAACCTAACCAAACCACCTTTGCCAATGTAATTTAGATATTCTTTAGAGGAAATTGACTTTTTTGCTTCTTTCTTATATTATAATAGAGAGGTTTTTCTATTCTGCCTAAAAAGAGTGCTAAACCAGTTGCATGTTTTTATCCTACATCGTACATATACTATAATGTTTTGGTATTTCTTCACCATTTTCTCCACATATTTTCTTATCATTCATGCATACATTTTCCTATTTATTTAGCTCATCAATCAAAAACTTTTGTCCTGATTTAATGCTCACTCATTTGGATACTTGAAATATATTTTACTGGGAATTTGATATCCTGTGATTCCTGCTCAAACTTGTGAGATGTGTTGGGCTGCTAAACCACTTTGGTGGTTCCGTTTCTCTTTCCAGTACACAAACCATAAACCCATGATTTGAATCAATCTGCAACATTTGACTCCTCAATATTTTAGTTTTGTTTCTTGTCTCGCCCAGCTCAAAGAGTACAGCCTACTTACCTTGAGCTGTCAAAAGCACACGAGAAACTTAGTGAGGAGGAAAACAGCAGGATTGTTTATCCCATCTCGCATTACTGTCTGCACAAGGTAAACGCATTTTAAATAGTACAGTGTTACCTAACCAAACCACTCTCTCAAAAGAATGTAAGAATGTACGTATGTACGAAATTGTTTGATGAAATGACGTGGAACTGATTTATTTCAGTTACAAATTGGTGAAAACATACTTAACCCCCATTCTCTTGATTGTTACAATTTGTAGAAAACAGGCAAGAGTTTTTGGCATAACATTGGGTGGAGTGGAAAAGAATTTTCTTTAGGTGATCCTCATCATCAACAACATCATCACCACTCTCAAAGCAAGAAAAGTAAAAGAAAACGGTGTACTTAAGCCAAGCCAACAAAATAATTCCTCATTTTCTATTTGTGCCAGTTTGCTAATGCTGCTGATGGATAAAAGTGACTGACTCGCAAAAAGGAAATCTTTCGTATCTTAATCTGATAATGAATGATTACACCGATTAATATTAATAATAGTTCATGTGAAAGGGATAAGAACATAGGAAATGAGTTTTCCTTTTGCACTCCATTAGGCTGGCGGAAATGGAGAGACCTACACACATATTGAGGAATAGACATGGCATCAAAAAATAACGAGGAACTGAAGCAAAAATATGCCAAAAGTAAAATTAATGTGAAAATGTATAGGATGTATATACTTATATTTTTGTCCTACTGCTTTCTCTTTGGATCGATGAGATGTAAACAAGAATCGTGTAAATTCGTAAAATCTTGATTTTATCGTTTTATGCGAGTAATTAAGACGTGACACAATTGTTTTTCTCTGCGTAACGCGTTGGGGAAATGGGTAACTCAGGTATATGTGAGTTTGCTAAACTTCGTCTTGTTTACTCAAACAGGACGGGAAATGAGGAAGGCAAAGAAAAAGGAAGCTCTATCGGACTAGGTGGAAGGGCTGGAAGGGATAGGATACTATGATGGTAAAAATCACTTTCCCAACTTTTCTCCAATGACACCAACAAACAACAACATCAAAAGGATCTGCTTCCGCACACAGAGAGAGAGAGGAAAGAGTGTGTGTGGTTGATGCGGGAATGCATTACTACAAGAGGAGCTTTGACACAGTGACAAATGCGTCAATTAACACTCGGCGTCTGTTCACCTGATGGAAAGGTGAAGATTACGCAAGTATTTGCACAAAAATGGAAGGAAAGGTGAGATGCTTTGAGCTAGAAATGAAATGAAAAACAGAGTAGAAAACACATGGATGGATGCTGAGGAAGAAAATGTCTTGATAAAATCAACTGACTCTCTCTCTTTCTCTTGGTCTCTCTTCTTATATAAGTATATGAAAGGAAGGACAGGAGAGAAGAGAAAAACCACAAGAGACGGTTCAACCTAAAGCTCTTTCCCTCACTCCGTCTTGCTTTTGACTTTGTTGGAGAGAAAAGATTCTCCAGTTTTTGCCACCTTGTTCCAAATATACATATATATTTATTATAACCCATAGTTTTTCTCTCATTTTTAACAAAACATACCTATCTACTAACTTTGTATATTATACGAAGCTGCTCGAGCATCTTTTTTTCTGGATTGACATAGATTGGGTGAGATGGGTGCACTTTATGCTGTAAACTTACTTTGTGCTGTTTTCCTCGGAAAATACTGATTTTCTTCGCCTCTTCTCTCTTTCTCTCTCCTCCTCTGTTGGCTGCTTACTTGTGTATGTAGAGTTACACTTTTTACAATGGCACAACTTAAACTCAGCTCAGGTGCTACTTTTCACTTGAGAATTGTGTTAAAAGGTTGAAAATACTGAATGATTTTCTTCTCGTATTCCTGCACACATGAGCGTACTAGACATAAGTTTATATCTGCAGTCATATATATAGTCACACAAACTTAGTTTTTTTTCGTGCTAGAATTCTTTCTCCCTTCTTATCTTTACTTCTTCCCTTGCAGTTTTTGTTTACTGTTCAACACTTTTTTTTATCGTCATCGTTATCATCACACCAACCGCCACAACAATAAAGCTATGAGTTCTCTTGTTCTTTTTCTCACGTTACTCTTCAGTCATGCACAAAATATGTGTGTGTATGTAAAATATACAGATGTATTTTTGTTTTTCTGCACCGCATTTAGCAAAAAAAACACAAAAACATTATCTTACACATTTGCATTCTATTGTACTTTCGTAATAATACTGTGGTATATCATTGTCATCATCATTTCATTGGAATCCAATAGTTTTGCACAAGTTTTTTTTTCGTCGAAAGTTCACAATGCAGTGGGGTAACTTGGAACTAGGCATAAGGTAATGATGGATTTGCCCTTGTAAATCAATCAGGTTTGTTTCTATTGTTTATTTTATGGAAAACAAGAGTCTGTTTTGTTTTTGTATTCGTCTCCCCTAAAATATTTATATCCCGTGTAGCTCTTTCACGGAAAAAGCATGTTATATATACGTCAAATTGAGAAAGTCATTAGGAAATAGGGAAACGTGATTGTTCATGAGAAACTGTTTCTCCCTGCCTTTATTTTTTCTCTCTCTATCTGCCGCGCTCTCTAAATAATTTTTATTTGAGTGTGTTTATATTGACGCACTAGCACAAGCGTGAATTTTATTATGTATGATCAACTTGAACCCAAATTGATTTTAAACTGTCTTACTCAGTTAAAGTAACTGGGTAAGAGTGAGAGGGAAAGAGATATTTGATGTTACTTTTGTTAAATCTGCTTTTCTCACATTTCCCTAGAGTGTTCCTACTCTCTCACTCTTGGAAAGAGAAATGAGAGAGAGATAGAGAGATAGAACGAGAACAAGAAGAAATGAAAAATACAAACACACACACCGCCACACACATGCCGAGAGCTTGTTCAAAATGAATCAGAGCAAACGGGTCAAGTACCAAGTGTGAGTGAAAATGGAGAGAAGGCAAAAATTTATGTGTGCTCATCCACTGCTTTCACAGTCCTGACTGGTTTCGAGCTGCTTCGTCAACTCCTTTATATACACACAGTGGAACTGTAGAAGCAGTGGAAAACTGGTGGTGGAGTTGCTAGTGCGCTTTATGTGGCTAGGGAAAATCTCTGGTTGCCTTTACTCTCTCTCTCTCTCTTTCCTTCACCAAATAATACCACACACCGAGAAAGCTTTTTTGCAAGAGGGTCGACGTGGCTAGAGCGGTTTTGGAATTCTCTTTCCAACTCCTCTTTCCTCCGTTCTCCGTATTCTTACCTCAGTAGACTAAGTTCACAGAAAGGAAGAATGGTTTTTTCAAAAGATTTGCTCATAGGTGCGCTCTCCTTATTTCTCCGTTGCATACTACAAACTGATCTCTCGACATGGACATTTCCCTCTTCTGAACTAAAAAAAACTATTTATGTATGTAAGGATGGGAAAGAAAGGGAGCATCACAAAGCACCAAAATGCACATATCATAAACACCAAACTTGCTATTTTCTTGTATCGCACAATTGCTCCTATTTCGCTTCCTTTTTGTACATAATATGCACCTAAATTTGTATGCGTTTCTCAGCATGGGAAAATTACTGGGCTCAAAAGTGAAGAGCAGACATATAGATACAGGGGGGGCTGATATTATGATACGTACGATGACAAAATGCTGCACTCATCTGCTTCTTCTACCGGTTTCCTTTTTTCCTGCACGAGATTTTTTTCTATCTTTTTGCTCATTTCAGTCAATGCACGTGGTGTGTATGTAGCAAGAGAGAGAGAGAGAGGATTTGGTGCACTTGAGCCGATACATATCCCCTATACGGATGTATTAGAGCTTTTGGTGAATTAAGTAGGATTTCTTTCTCTCTCATTCATTCAGCCCGTTTTTATACGGTGGCATGGTATTCCTATACATATCAAGGAGATTGACTCTAATAATAATGTGAAATGCATGGGGACGGATGGATTGAGGGATAGATGGTTAGATGCTTACCTTCTACTACGTTGCGTACACGATCTTCTCCTTCTCTCTCCCTTTGTTTCAAACGAAAGCTGAAGACTGAACTTGCTGGATGTGTGCTGTTGCCACAGCTCAAAAAAAGAGGAGAGGGGGAGTTGATTAGATAGATAATGTCATGAAAGTTTAATTTGATTAGGATCAGTACCTCCATGACCAATACGCCTGTAGAGTAGACTAATACCTTCAAGCTGCCTTGGCTCATTCATTCATTCAATGAGCTCCTCTTGCTTCACATACCAAACAGGCTCAAGAATGATGACCAGCAGTATAAGTAGTAGTCAGTGTTCAGAGCTCAAAAAGAAGGATGAGCATATTTAATCAATAAAAAATGAGTTAGAAAAAAAAGCTGTTTGGAAAAGGGAAAGTGGGTCGGGAATATTAATTGGGAAGTGGCAAGGCAATCAAAGGATCAAGTAGGAATCATGAGGAGAATCTGACATATCACATCATATCAAATGGTAAATGGTACAAAGTATAAAAGTGTGCAGAGATCCAACTTTTTTTTACTATGAAAATGCGTAGCTCTTTTTCTTACCAAATAATAAAATATGGATGATTGGAATCTCAAGAACAAATGTGGCTTTTTCTACTACCTGGCATTTTTGAATCAATCATTGAATCTCTCCTCTCTCTCTATTCCTCTATCATATTCATCAAATTGTATCGTAACGAAATTTTAAAGCCACTTGCTTCAAGAACTAAGATTTTTCTCCAACTGATACTGATAAATGAGAAGAGAGACAGAAAAGTGGATGAAAATTGGATAGGAAGGAGGCAAACTTTATTTTCTTTTATGGAAAAGATGACGAAATAGGTTTTAAGACGAAGAGGATGATTATGGGAAGCACTTTGATAGCAATATATAAGTATAATATAGTTGTGGGTGGAAGGTGCTTGCGATACAAAACGCATCACTTGCTCAGAAAATCTATCCTTATGTTATAAATGTAATGCAACGTGAAGCAGCAATGCTCATCATAAATATCAATATGAGCATCATGCTCCTCCAAAACCAAAAAAACATAGTTTTGTTATTGGGATTACAAGTGGAGAAGCTTTATAGTTCATAAGCGAGCCGAGTGATATGATATAGAGTACACCACAAGTTTTCTGTCTTATTGACTGGTCAGCATTTTACTCATGTCTAACTTTAAATGCAAATATGACACGAGTTTCGAATCTAAAAGTAGGAGTACATTTTGGAACTAAAGTAGGAATATACTTATGTACCAAAAATGTATTATTATCGACAAAAAATGAAGTGTTGGAAACTGGAAAAATGGATGGCTTACTTGACTCTACTCATTTTATATATATGTATCAGATATATTTCTCTTCATGTCGTTTTTTTTTGCTCGACTCAGAAATTTTCTATTTCCTTGCAATCCATAACGAGCGAAGACAAATCAATGTCCGTTGCAACCAAACCAACCACTTTGGTATTCACAATGGTATATATAGCCAAGTATACTTTCTTGCTTTTGTATATAAGTACAAAAATATTTATATCAATTTCAATCAAATCGCTTCACTGGATTTTGTTAGCTCCCTTTAGGAAAAATTACATTGGACATGATTGCATTATTGAGCTATACATCGATTCCAAGAGTTTGATGATGTCAGCAAAATGATGGCAGAAAAAAAGAAGTATATTGGGCAATAAGTATCATTGAAGCTGAATATACATAAACGTTGGCATTATATTTTTCCAATGCTTTTATGCAGTTCCCATAAGCTGCTCATGGGATACGTCCAGATCAGGTTCGTAGAAAGGATGCAATAAAACAATTGGTATAATCAAAGGGTGGATTATTTTTGCATGACGTGACCACAGTTGGAAATCACAGTCATTTAGTAGTTTTCTGCTTGTACTAATATTCTAGTTGCAGTTTTCTAGTACGTAGTATGCACATGTATATACCGTTCTGTATTGTATAAATCGATGTACATTTACCTTGTCTGGTTTTTCACTCAACTAGATTGGACAAGACGTGGTGAAGTAATATTGCTTATATACATTGCTGAGTATGTTATTCTCATCATTTTTGTTTCCACGAAATTCATTGCTACATCTATTGCAATTTCCATGCCGAATTAATCGGAGTGGTATTTCAACATCCGAAGGCCTTCCTGTAACACCTTCCGGGATATGTATCCCCTTGAAAAAGGTATGTTTCAGAGTTGAGATAATTCTGAAAGGGATGAGTAAATGGGTTTAAGGATAACCGATTGGGTAGAGACGACAGAGAAAGTAATTTCGATAACGAAGTTACTATTACTTTGCTACCTAAGAAATACAAAAGGACAGCCGAATTTACAATATGAATTTTAAGAGCTAGTTTTCATTCCATTTTAATTACGTACCGAATAATTATTATTCTGGGTATGCAGGGAGGCATGAATAGTATCTAATGAAGTTTATTTTCCAACTGTTATTGTTATTATTAGTGTTGGCATGCACGTAAAATACGTAACAATAGCAATGCCTCTCCTATCCAAATGAATTCTGTGCGTATGTGTACGGACAACGCACTATTTGATGGGTTTTGAATGAGCACTTTTGTATTGTATTGCACATTGCATTGCAAGAGATTACATGTAAAACTTTAGGCTGGAGACGGCGAAGCATTTCATCAAATATGCATTAGGTAATTATTGACTAATGCTGATTCATTCAAGAGGGAAAATGTGCCCAGATGTGCAGTCTAGTCGACTAGTCTCCTGGTTGACTATTTATTTATCGGATCTGTGGACTAAGAAGACGGAACATGATTGCATCATATTATGCGCACACACACGAAACTACAAGTATTCTATTGTAGTTTTACTACACGTATATACTCCGTTTATAAGCGGAGAGGGAGAAAGTAAGAGGAGAGGAGAGAGAGGGGTGCATACTTAATCATATTTAATTTTCTCGGAATTAATGAACCCCATATCAGTATAATGAAATTAGGGAAATGCTCACTCCTCAATAAAGCCTCTTTCGTGTCGGCCGAGTGTTCTTGAACACGCTACACAACAAGTAGTACATAGAATCCATTTTGTGACGTGATGTGATGATTTTAAGTGATTGTGTAACGCTCAGGTTACGCCTTACAAATACAAGATAAATTCTGATTGACTGATCAGTCATAGCCATGCTACAGAAGTACATGTGCATTCATCATTTTTTGAGAATGTTGAATTTTTGTTACTTTCGAATGTTATACTCCTGTACTTTTTTTCAAAAAATTTGAAGAAGTTCCCCCATCTTTTAAGTATCAAAATTGACAGAACGAATTTATTTCTTTTAGAGAACTTGAGCTTCCTTCCTCTGTTCAAGTTTTGTAATGTCTGTTTAATAACTAAGAAAGGAGGTGGACTGGTGCTTGGTTGTAAGCTGCCGTTAATAAATAATATTCTGGATAGTGGATTGGGAATTTGGATGCAATTTCAAAGACCTTCATTCATCCTTTGCTTGCGTGTAAAAAGGGAAATTTATGTCAGGCAAAAAAAGTAGTAGGAACAACAGTGAAGAACCAGTCTCCCTTCTTAATACTGATGTAGGGTACTTTGATAGGATTCATACTGGAAGTGTAATACAATATGTATCCTTTTTTATATATTAAGGCTTCCCCTTTTTTCATGGGAAACCTCTTGTGGTTTTGTCTTGCATACACTTAATTATTTCATCGCTTGTTCTCATTCTCCTCATCTAGAGCTGCCCTATTTCAAAACAGCAGCATTGGGAAACCGTTTCTCTTTACTTGTTAAGCTACATAATACACTCCAGCCAACAAGGCATAGACGAGCAATCATGTGTTGTCGAGTTGGCAAATAGAAATTGTTTATTGTCAACATGGCAAATGGAATTTTATGGAGTTTTTTTCATGTTGAAATGTATGAGTATCGCTTACAGAACTTTAGACTTGCACAATTATTTTTTATTGTAGAACTAATCGTAAGATCTATAATTACTTTTATAGTTACAATTTCATTGTGCTTTTGGAAACCGAAGTGTTGCCGTATTGAGTTATAAGATTTTTGTAAGCTGCAACGTCGGTGAGATAGTTTAATTCACATCAAGTATCAGTAAGTCAAAGTTCCCTAAATCAGTTTAGTATTTGCCAAATCCAGCCAAATTTCCATTTGCCATCCTTCGAGAAATCCCTGCCAGTATCCAAACTAATTCTCCTTTTGATTCCATGGGCTTAATTCAGAAGCTACATATAATGTGTAATGTGTATGCAAATAACGAATGGATGTGATGTAGTTGTGACAGTTGCACATACTAATTCACTAAAGCCTCACGTAGTCTTGTATAAAATATCCCTTATTGTAAGTCAGATCGGGAAGTCACTGCTTTGGAGTTCAATTAGTTCAGTTTCTCCTGTCAATGTTTCTCATAAAAGTTTTCTGAGGAATGTAATGAATATTGTGCACTTCTTCCTTTTCTGTTAATAAGAATACGACTAAACTGCTAATTCCTCCTTGATACCTTTGCCGTCACATGTGCTACACATGAATCATCATCGTCTGGAATATTTTTTGGCAATCAGACCCCCTTTCTGACTCACTGAATGATGCTGAATTGAGAAAACAAGAGCAAGAATAAGTAGAGGAGAAAAAGTAGTAGCCTAAACATAAACACAAACTTGAAAAGACGAGGAATTAGCAAGCAATTCACGATGATACTTCAAACATATAAAAAAACAGTAGACAAGTCTTCTACGATTTATCCATCACGCTAAAATTGACTTGTAGTAGAGGAAACCAATCAAAAACAAAGAAAATAGAGCAGAAAAATGTACATAGAATTAATAAACATACATATTGTATCTAAGTTCTTGTGTCTTTTTGGGAAACTTCGTCTCTCATTCGCGTTTATAGGAAATAGGAATCTCACTCTAGTTTCAAGTTTATCTTTCCTTCTTTCTCATGATGATGATGATGATGATGATTCAGCAAATGTAAGAAATTGAAATCAAGAAATAGAGACAGATGGAATGTGTATGATTATGTTGTATGTATGTGTGATATATTTTCAATTCAATCCAACATTCCACTTTGATTTGATTGCTTTTTCTTCCCATTCCTACTTAAGTCTGGGAGACAGAGAAACAGAGTTGTGGAGTAGAGCATACACTACACCGCACATAGATACACACTGCTAACCTAATAAACAAGAAGCAAACAAGTTGACTTTTAATTGAATTAGACTTAATGTAGCTTTTCATTGCTCCAACAAAATCGAGTCAGTAGTATCAATTTAGATAGTTTTCGTTACATAGGCTTCCTCTTCAACCGCATTGTGTAAGTGCACACAGAGAGAAACTTGACTAGCGCCCAATTTAGTTCAGTAAAATCCTATCGTAACGTAACTAATCATACTCCGAGAGAATGCTAAGTTTCAATCTTGATGGGGAAGAAACTTATTCTACACACCCTATATTTATATCATGATCACTTTCCAACTTAATTTCCAAGTGGAATGCATATATCCTTTACTCATTGATTCTTCTTTTCCATGTCAAGTATGCTTATGCCGCTCTCCTAATTAGCATTGGCATGTGTATGTTACCTGCAAGGCAACAAAACGAATACCACATTGTAATAATTCTATCAGTAACTGAAGTGAAATTAGGGGGCTACGGTGGGTAGTCCCAATGACCTCAACCAGAATGACTAGCATGAATGGTGCAACTTGAGAACACGTGTTTTTACTCAACTTGCTATACAGACGAATCTCGGATATTTGGAAACATTCCATGCCAGACAAATAGGCAGATATGGGATTGCAATGTCTGACTTTTGTATTCAGAGTGCTAGCCATTGACATTTTCCTGTTACAGATCAAACGTACGAAGTGACCTCGTGTTAAAAAAAACTCCAGCGTCTACTGCGTATAAGTATCGCGCGTGGGTTTGAAGAGAAAATGTTGCTTAATGTGTTTTTAGTAAATAGAAGTACAAAATCAGTCTTCCATATTCATTTTTGGAATGAATAGACATAATGATGGGCAATAAATAAAAATGAGAATGAATATTATATGATTTAAATAACTTAGTAACCACAAACCAACTTCAGATTTTGTCAGCAGAAGGGGCAATTCACAATTCTTTTGCAAAATATTAATTGTCTCCAACGTAACAGATGGTTTTGGAAGGGAATGAACGTTGGAGGAGAGAAAGAATACAAAGGTTTTAGAAAGTATTAACAGTTGTGGTGGGGTGGAGACTGTACACTGTCTATTCTGTTGCGTCTTTGGATTTCTACCAAAAGTGACAGCAACAATGAGTGTTAAAACTTTTCTTGGTCATTATGTTTAGGAGACGGGTGTGTGACCGACAGTAAAAACCGTTTAAAATCGTATATTTTACTTTAAATTATTACGAATTATTAAAATAAAAGTAGTTATTAGAATTAAGAATCTGCTGTATTGCTTGACGCTGAAAGACCTACATAGAAACTTGGTTATTATCATTTTATTTTTGTTTTAGTTTCACTTGTGTGTTCCGGCATTTAACATACATTAAGAGACTATGACTGTACGCCTCCAGATATTCTCCTTTTAATCAACACTTTTTCAGTGGAATATTACAATCCAAGTCATTTATTAAATTCACAGCATTCGCCCACTATGGGGAGCAGGCCATAATAATAGTAATAATAATAATGATAATAATAATAATAATATTGTCGTGTCAAGATGCAAGCCCATGTCGCTCGCTGTCTCATATTTTTGCTCAAAATACTGCTATATACGACATGAGTTCGAGTGGAAAGTATTGCATTGAGCGGAAGTGAAAGTCATGGCAAATTAGCGAAGCGTTTCTAATAAAGAGCAGGGACGGCCGGTGGGATTCCATAGATTTAGCTTGGTGCTCATTATTTGGCTAATAAGTGTAATAATTCTGAAGCAGAGTGGTGGACAGATGGAGGATGTGGTAGAGCCTTGTTATTTGTATGTGTACTCTTGCTTCTCTCAAAGCGTAATCACTAAATATGTTGCAGCATATGCTGCATACTCGAAATCGCAAAATATGCTGGATATGCCGAAACAAACTGGTCTAAAAGACCCTATTTTCATCTATATCGTGCACATCCAAAAGGAAATTACCGTACAATTACCGATGCCAAATATATAAAAACAGCTAAATCCGGGGTCTAGTAATCACATAACAATCGCCAACCGGTACTTCTTTCACTCACTTGCTCTCTCTCCACACACACAAAACACACAAGAGTCCAAGCTCTCACGCCAGTTTTTTCATCTACTTTGTTCTTTCTCCTCTTGTTGGCAAACATTAAACACGGCTACGGTTATGATTTTGCCTTGAGCGACAGCTGCTACTGGGGTCCAATTTTGGGACCTGAATAAAAAAAATGTGAAACGCAAAGGAGAGTGGGCTACATCATCAACGTGTGGAGTGGGGAAGTGTTGCATGCTGGAGAGCAAAACATCTATTTCAAGCAATGTGAGTGTGATGTATTGGTCTTATTAAAGTACAAAAGCACACAAATTCTTTGGAAATGAGTATCGCTCCCGAAAGTACATACATACTTGTTCGTCCTTTTCCCCCTGGTTAGACGAGATTTGAATGGAGCTAGGAACTAGGAAGCTTGTAATATTTCTAGCTAATTGTAGGGTTCGCACAAACTGGTTTCAATCACATTTTTCCAAAGCTACGCACACAATGTCATGTAGAGGCACGAAGATTGATATCAGTAAAAAAACGGATTACTTTCACATATTGTAACAGGTCAGTAGAGCTCTGCACATTTAGGAGGAAAGGAGAGTGCAAAAAGTAGTTCATGTGCAAGGCTGCTAATTAAATGCTAATTTGAGATGGGCTTCGTTTAAAATTTTTAAAAACATACATACGGTTAGCGTAACAGAAAATTTGCTCTATACCTAAAGGCATATTAAAGTAGCCTCGGCCTCCTAGTACTTATATCATATGAAGGAGTAAGCACTCCGCGGAGACTTGAAATACGACATGGTTAAATTTACTTTCAATTGTGTTGCTGTGTTCTAACAATTTCAAGTATTACACCAACTTTCTGTGCTTGAAGTACATAAACATAATATAGTTAATCCAAACTTGGCATGCAAAATATAAATAAATATGGTCAATAGAGCCGAGTATAATAAAAAATTACTTAAAGAGAATTGCGTATTTTATAGAAGGTGAGCAAATTCATTGGCTTAAACTCATTTGGAACTAAAACGCTCCTCGGTAAACTCTCTTGTTATTGGATCATAGCACATTTTTTATGTAAATTCACCGCAATAATAACTCTTACGCATTCTATTAAAACCATCCATCTTTATCAAATTTTCGCGTAATTATATTTGCGCATTAGAAAGGCAAAGCGGAGGTTAGATAGATGACCCGTGAACAAACGTGTTAACTCTTTAAGCTTTGTTTGAACTCCGTGATAAGGAGAGCAATGAACAGCATGACTATGACACAAGTTTATTAATGCGACATGGTGAAACCGGAAGGTCAAATGAACAAATTATGCAAAGTTATGAAATGAATGTTGCTACTCAAACCGATTCCACTTATGGGTCACATTATGGGTGCTTACGAACTTATGGCTTTTCATTGCATTCATTTACATTAATAAATCGTTTCAATGCAAGGTTTCTTACGTTGTAGACACGAATCAATGACCGACTGTGTACCTTGTGGCCAAATTAACAGCGAAGCAATTGCTTTCTTTATTGTTTGTTCCCTCCAATACCTGCCACAAATAAACTTACAAACATTTTAAAATGTAATCACACTGGGTGACTAGTACATACAATATTTCAATACTAACTGTCCAATATTTCAACCAATTAAGAGGCAAGTTTAGGTTTTATGTAAGGAAATACTTTTGATTTATGTACTCGGACAGCGGATTCTGTATGAGAAAGATATATTCAGGAAATACCAGTGTGTATTGAGTGTGCTTGAGGAAAGTGCAAGATTGAAGAGTTTCTGGACACCTGGAGCAGAATTGACAGGGTATTAATTATTCTACCACATCTCCACAATAGAGAAACAAGTAAAATACACACATGTCATGAAGGTTCCAATGCATTTTATGTTATACAAGACGAACATAATATATTTGTTTCTTGCTTTCGCAAGATACCCTCATACAAACAATTTACTAGATTCCATATGTTTCCAATAGCACTGTTTCTTCCAATAGTCAAATAGAGTGACATGACGGATGAGAGATTGTGGATTTTTGAGCCAACTTTCTAGTTGGCACGAGTTCCATACGGAAATTTATTCTTTTCTCTCACTTGCCATAAGTTGGAAACAATCAGCGGAACAGGATTGATGGCATTCCCTGTTGACGTGTGGCAAGATGCAATGGTACTGAATGTGCATCTTAGTTCTCGACAATCAGAATCATTCACTCCATCTCTTTGAGAGACAGATGGGAAAGCTGTTTTGATGTGGAGTAGTAGTAAGTTGAGTTATGATAAAAAAAACTTGAGGTGAGCAAAGAGGAGATTGAACAGAAAATAAAACTTTTTGTCTGTGCCCCTCACTGTCTAGATGATCCTTTCTGTGGGGGTTTTGATTTCGTGGAGAGAAGAACTTTTCCTGTGTATGATATAGACAGCGTCAAAGAAAGAGTCTGCAAATTTTTCCGACTCTTTCACATTCACATGTAAAGTAAGATGCTTCTACATGCATGAAAAGTTGAATGAAGGTGAAATCAGGAAAACAAAAATTCAAAGAAGAAGATTGAAGTTGACAGATGAGAAGCGGAGATTATATTGGTTTTTTGACACTTTTCGCATAGCATATAGTAAGCTAGTCATTCTGCAATAGAGAGGGTTCAACTAAATCTAAAACTTTTTTGTCCACTCATAAAACTTATTCTTTATGGTGACAACTTCGAGGCATCCTTCCATTTTTGCATAAGGGTTGGACTTTACATAAAGGCAGAATATACTAACACTGCAAAACTTTGAGTGGTAAAAAATGCATCGAAAACAATCCCGAATAATGTTACTAAAGAATTAAATGCTTAAGTGGTCTCCATTTTTAATGGTAAGACGAAACGGAAAGAAGGAATGTTTAAGATGGCAAAAAATTCTTGGAAATGTGCACACAAGAGGTCAATTAAATTTCTAGATTTTTATTGCATGATACATTTAAATAAATAAATAAATACAGAAATATAAATGCTTCGCGTTATCTTAAATCTTTGCATTAAAGTTATTACTACTTTCAACTATATGGCCCGACTTCTACATGAACTGGCGTGTCCATAAAGCCGCCTTCCCCATGCCAGCCATCACAAGGAATTTGTTCCCACTCAAGACAAATGGAGCTTAACCCGTGGTCTCGCTTTTGGATCCGTAACAATGCGAATTAAGTATGGTTCTATGGAAGCTAAAAAAAGAAAGAATGAGAATTAACGTAGAAAATACATTTCGATAAACAATATTGATAAATGATGGAGTTTTTAACGTTGAGTACTTACTTATTACACTATTCTTATCCCAGCCCCATCCAGATTCACCTGAGTGGCCACCACCACCACCTCCTCCACCTTAAAATCAAAGTTATCATAACTACATCGTCTTGTTGTGTGTTTGGTGACTTGTAAAAAGTTGTTATCATTAACTCACCACCTCCTCCACCGCCGCCGCCACCACCTCCTCCTCCCCCTCCACCTCCAAGTGGAAACGGAAATCCAACAGGAAATGGGAACGGAAAGACTTTCCCACAACCTTGATTCTTCTTTTTCCTCTTCGGCTTCTTATTTCCTTTGCTCTTATTTCTTTTTTGGGGTTTACCTTTTGGTTTCTTAATATTCCCTTTTGATTTCACACGCTTGTTTTTACCAAATGGAGACTTTGGTCTGAGTTTACTCTTAAAAGGTTTTGCAAACCCCTTACCACCACCACCTTTGCTTCCTCCTCCCCCTCCACCAGAGAAAATCGGGCTTAAAAGGTTCGGTGTAGCATTATTTATAGGTTTGGGCTTGAACAAACCCCCAGTGCCACTAGTACCAGAGCCTTTCACTTTATATTTTGAGAGCGAGCCTTTGTTTGAACTAAGATGTCCTTTGTTCTTTTGTGAGAACAACGACGTAATAGGCTTGAGAAGTCCTCCTTCGCTTGAGGAAGATGATGGTGATGTTTTCCCCTTGTGATAGCTTAGCTTTGGTTTGTTCAACGCTCCACTATTTTGCGGAGGAAAGGCAGGGAGCTTCAAAGGTTTCACTTTCTTTGCACCTTTTACAACAACAAGTCCAACATTGCCCCCATTGTCTGATAGTAGAGTTAGGTTCTTTTGCAGATTTTTTGCAGAGTCTTTACTCGTTTGCGAACCTGGAATCCTACTTTCAACTTTGTTTCTTTTTGCACCATGTTTTGCTTGAGTATTTTTTGGCTCATATGGTAATGGTACTTTATATGCTCCTCGATTAGAAGAGTGGAAACCCCGTGATTCAGTAGCTGCTTCGGTACCCGTTGCTGAAAGTGGGACAATTGGTTGCCACGAATTAAAGCTGCTGGTGGAGAATGGAGCATTGCTCTCTTTCCCGTTTAATGGTATTTGGTTGACCACATTATTACCGTGGTTGAGAGCATTTAGTGACGGCGTAGAGGAACGATTCCTCACGGGGCATGGAATGGTCCGGCTTGCCTGAATCAAACCCAGGATTTCCTTGGAAATGAGACCCAGATGTGTTGGGTTTGAGAGACGGGTTTAAATTCATCTCGTTGTCGATCTCCACACATCCTTCAGCATAAAAGTTTTCATCAAGCTCTGGATTCCTTATCTCATCTCCCCCAACCTCTGAGTTCATTTCCTTCCCATTTGAATCCTGATGTTTGAGCGGTTTCCCCGTCATTATCAGTATACCTTTCTTCTTACTTTTCTTGAGTCGCTTTCTATTGAACGCAGAGTGTGACAAGAAGTTTTGGCTCTTTATTCCTAATTCTGAGTCAGTGGCCATGGTGCTAAAGCCATCGTTCCGATTGAGTTTCGGATTACTAGCATCATGATTAATTGAGCGGCCTACAGAGCTCATTCCTGACCTGTCACCGTCATTCCCACCGAAATGTTGACTAAAGCCGTCATGGCTTATTGGTGGTGATCCTGTCCCCGATAAAAACGTTTCTTCGTCTTCTTCTCTATACTCATCAGCGTTACTCTGATGTGAATCGTAATGGTCTGGTTCTTGATCTCTGGTGACGGTCTCGAGTAGACTGCTTTCATGATTTGGAGAGGATGTCACCTTTGTTGTGGTTTCAAGTGTTCCTAGCCTAGCCTTTGATGATTCCCTTGTTGCTTCCCAGTCATGATCATCGTCATCATCATTATTGCTTACAGACTCACCTACAACCTCTCGTCGATGCCGTCTTCGTTTCATCTCACCAAAATGTTGACATTTTGACCACTAAATAAATAAGTAAAGAAGCACAAAGAAATTAAGGAAAGAAACCGAGAAGTCTCTACGATAACACAATATATCTTTTACGTAAGTAAACACAAAACGTATCATTGATCCTCACGCAAAGACGAGCTAAAGGTAGCATTGCAGCGTACATATGTTTCATTCAAGCCAACAAAGGATAACAACTTTTAGCCTATGCGTAATATTCCTATTACATTATAACGGGAGCTGGATTAGCCAAATTTGAAGACAGAAAGTATATGTTATGTGCAGTGGATTCATTTTTTTGGTTTCAAGCCGATCTTGTCGCTTCAGACTCAGGCTTAACATGATTTTAAAAAACGGAGAACAGGATATACTTACTCTTGGTTTAAAAAAGCTAATTGTAAGTATATAGCAAATGGTGTTATATTGTAATATGTAGGAAAATGCAAGGCATTTTGTACTCATGCCGAAAAAACGTTCTCCTTTTGTTCATAAACAGTACTCATCTTCACAAGGGGTTTAGCCATTGTACCTTATTGTGATTGAGAATGCGAATAAATGTGCTAAGAAGCGCTTAAAATTTTAAGTATATCCTGCATACTTTTTCTAATTGTTGTAATTGTAATGAAAATAAAATAAAAGTGGATTCGTTTCACATAAAGATGAGGTATTCTGTTCATAAAGCACGTCCTAAATGACCTCACCTCATAATACTTAACACATCTGGAAGATTTTTAATGCTTATTTATGTTCCCTGTTGTTCTTTCCGTTTGTGCAAAAGTGCAAGCAAGTACAGTATCTGCATTGTCATTGCCAAATTCCGAGTCATGTCATGAAATCATTTTTTTATGTTTTGGTTTTAGGCAATAAAGCCCAAGCCGCAAGCATAA
>JAANSM010001070.1:0-20996 GCA_036850725.1 Orchesella villosa | reverse complement strand
ACAATCACAGCAGAGCACACATGAAACACGGCAATTGAAGTGGATGATGATGATGATGTTGATGGGTGGAAAAGGAAGCAAAGAAATACATTTGCATACTTAGGCAAGTTTTTCTTTGTAATACTTTATCATTAACATGGTATATGCCAACTGCAGACTGCAATCAATATTCCTAATGAGAATAAGATAGGAAACTCAAGCGTTGGGGATACGTCTCATGAGTATTGTGGAGAAAAAATCCTACGTTTTAATTTGGAACAGTTAATGATGAGCCATGTCTTGAATGACGCGGTGGTTATATATAATATGTATTTATGTCTTTTAGAATGAATCGAATGTCTTCAATTTTTTTTATCGGATGCCATACATTAAGTATATAAAAATGTACATTTTATATGTATGCATATATATACTCTACTTAAATAAAAGAAATTGAAGAACATAGAACCTGTGAAATTTGAATAGTACCTTTTTACCTTGAGCATCCTTCTCTGCTTTTGATTCCACCGGAAACGATAGTTTTTGGTTGAAAACGCTCCCATTTCAAAAGCATCATTATTGGGATTAAAGTATTATACACATTCTCTTTTTGTCTGTGTGTGTATACATATATATTTCTTGTTCTGGCTCAATCTTTGTCTTTCATTCGCCTTAAAATTTATTGCTTCATACTTGACCCACGCTATCAATCGAGAGAGAAAAGACAAGATGCTCCTTGTGCTAAATCTTCTCTCAATTCTATTTTATTTCATTTCTTTCTCGTTCTCTCATTTCTCCTCCTCTTTCCCAACTTATCCCTTCCCCACCAACTCAACAAGACATCAAGGTGGAGAACGATAATATTACGTTTGTGGTCTATGGATATATAGCGTGTTTGATGAGATTCTGTTTTTACCAATGCATAAAACAAATATATAACATAGACATGTTATTATAGAGATGTATTTTGCTCCGAGAGCTTGAGACTTGAGAGCTCAAACTGATTGTGAGCTCAACGTTTCTGTTATTTCACCAAAAATATATACTGTTCGATATGCTACTCTTGCTTTTATGCACTGCTACTTTGTGATGATATGTGTGTGTGTGTGTGTGTGTTTGCCTTCTTTATTTTTTACTAGCATATGTAGAGATAGTAGATATGTACGTGTATATATGGCACGTTTCTTTTTATATGTGATATGATGTGGAATCAGAAATGTGGCTTGTGGCGAGATGCTACCAGTTCATGCATATTATAGAGATCATTCCAGTTCCTTTTTGTACCTTTGCTTTCGGATATTACACATTACTCACACTCTTTCTCTCACTCACGCCGAGGACGAGTATTTTCCTGCTTCTTTCCCATCTTTGAAACTTTGGTAAAATTTATTTATCCTGAAAAGACAAGATGAGGAAAGAACAAGTTGAAGAAGTGAAATGAAGAATTCTCTCTTGCAAAAAGCCACGACAACCCTAAGCCTTTGAGCCAACTGGTGATTTCAACTCATTGTGGATTGTAATGTAGCTGAGAAGCACGCCATGCATGCTCCCTCCCTATTACTCTTTGCGGGAGCCTCTGTTTCTCAGCCAGTTTTCATATCCACATACACACACATACACAGCACACTTCCATATACATTCATAATAAGCGGTACTACTTATACTCTGCTGGTTTTTGTAACCACAAGGTCCCCTCCTTTCTTCTTCACTTATCTCGTCTTAACTCAACTTGTTCTCAAGTCAAAAACCGACGTTTGCCTTCCCTCCTACTTCATCATTATCATCATCCTCCTCATCATCATTGTAGTTTTGTAGTTGGGCTCATCATCACCGTCCTTCTTTTCCTCTCCTTTCTTTCTTTCTTCTTTTTCAAAAAGTTACCTAAAAAGATATTAGTAGGGTACTCACTTATTCATGCATTTTACACTCCCAAAAGAAATAACATGGCTGGATATTATATATCCTGACGATCATCATGATCATCATCATCATCCACCACTGTCCCACTGGACTCTGGATTAATTCATTGCTGAAGTCAGTCAGTCATTCAACTTCCTTTCTATAACCATATGTACTACAACATCTTTTACCTTAGTGGTAATCTCTTAGGAAATAGGTACATATGACAAGAGCGGAATTGAGGCAAAAGGAAGAACACACACAAGCAATGAGCAAAATTTCATCCTTGAAATAATATGTTCATTCTAGGAAACCATTCTGTACTTTACCAGAGCGAAGAGAAGTTTTAGCAAATGCCCTCACATTTCAGCGTTTAACTGGAAGCTTTTATATATCTTGAACATCTTACTGTAACAAAACAGCATCTCTACAGACTACCTTTAGAAACATATTCTGTACAGATTACACGAGAAAACCTCAGTGCGATCGTCATGGTCTTGGTGGTTGCTTCATCATCATCATCATCATCTGATGCTCATCGCGGGCAGCAGAGAATCATCATCGTGATATTGAGAAAAGTAGAAACAGAGCGTTATATTACATTTCATTCATTTCGTATTCATGCATGCCGCTTTTCATGTGTGTATGTTGCTTTTCCACTACCAAAGTGAGGGAAAGCTAATGCAATGGAGGGAGCCAGAGGAAGAAGAAAAGCCACTGGTCTATTTCCGACTTTCTTCTCCAGCGGCAACTATTTCTACAATCGTCATCATCATTTAGATTGTTATTACGACTGCAGTGTTCTTATTCTTCTTGATGCAGAAAGAACAAGCAAGCTGCCACGTCGTGCCCATGCCACACAGAAAGCTAGTGTAGAGCTCTCTAGTTCACATAGACGTCCTTAGTTTAGCAGGTTCTTCCAATAATACGAAAGTTGAAATCATCGCAGCAGAAGAGAAAAGAGGGGGGAAATCTTGAGAGCTCAAACGAATCAAGGAAAGCATCCTACACAATCTATCTCCAACCGAACACACACATACACACCAACCCACACCGACTTTTTATTTTCTTATACTAGTTTACCTACCTACAAGCTCGATGTATTCCACTTTAGAAAAGATCCCACTAGCATTCATCCTTAGGAAATAAAATTGGTACAAAGTAAGGTTTGCTTGCTTTCTCTTACTCACAATTTTTTTCACTCTTTCTCTCTCTCTCTCTCTCGTTCTCTCATGGAGAAAAACGGAACCGCATTTTAGGAAACTGGTACTATATAGTCTACATAGTTCTCTAGCAAACTATGGTGCTTTACAACAACTAAATTCAACGAGTAGTAAAAGCCACATTAAATGTGAAGCAAGTTAGATACATATTTCTCTCTCTTCCTCCTTTCCCATTTATATTTCCTTGTGTGTTTCCTCATTTTTTACAAATTTTTTCCTGGGGAGATTTTCAGAGAGAAGAGAAAGAGAGGGAGAAGGAAAATCCTCGCTACGCTTTGCATCATGCACCTTTACAATTTATTTTATTATTTTTTCCTTTTCATTTCACCGTTGTTCTATTTCAACCTCAATTTTTTACATTGTGTAATAGTAATGTGCAAACAGAGCCGGAGAACAATTTATGCTTGAATAGAGAGATCTACTGTATAGGGCTTGGCTTCCCATTCCACATTGTAGAGACAGGAGAATGATCATACTTTTTTCTGTCTTCGCATTCTACATTCTACATCAACATCGCCACATCCACGTCTACATTTTCATTAGGACTACTCAGTATACGTTTCCCATCAACTTTCACATATATATATACGAGCATATAATACTTATTATATAATCTTCTCTCCTCTTAAATAATTCCGGCCATTATTTGCGTAATATCTTTCATTCTCTTAAATCCATTTCCCATTCCACTTAAATCATAGGAAAATCTGAAGTCTTAAAAAGCTATATACCTTTAAAAAGTGCTCATACACCTCAGCTCTGTGTGTTGGCACTTGGTCCTATTTCTTGCAAAGACAATAAGTTTCCTCTTCCTTCCTTTCCTTCTTAAAGTGAGATACGACACGTTGAAGAAGTGGAAGAAGATGATGATGATGGTGCAGCTTTTACTGCTTACCTATGATGGGAATGCTATATTTCTTTTTCTTCTTCCTCACACACACACACTCATGTTCTTTGGTCGTATACGCAGTTTGTTAGAGTTCCTTATCTTTCCTAACCATCATGAGCATCAACAGTGAAGTAGCATTGAACCAAGGGAAGGTGGCTACCTATAGTATAACTTGAAGGTGAAAGTAGAATGATGTTCAGAGAAAGAGGGAAAAGTAATGTAATGGTGGCGGCATAATACTTTGTCACTATCTTACTTGAGTAACGATTCTATACGATTTCTTTGTTCTCCAAACCTTCGCTTCACTTTTTCCTTCATATCCTATACAAATATAGATGTATTTCCTCCACATTGACTATATACTTATATACTCCATCTCCAACTGAGTTGATCGTTGATGCCTTGCTCTCTTGCTTACTTGCCGAGTAGTGGGATATAATTATAATATCGTGGTCTTTTAAAAGCATGTAAGAAGGCACTGCTTCTTCTCACCGTCTCTCTATCTATATGATGTTCTTTGGGTTGGTGGGAAGTGGGATGTATTTGTTATATTCCCATTTTCTTTCTCTCTTATTCTCTTCTCCATCTCTTGCCTTAGTGCGCCCTTGTTCATCTTATTCTCGAGTGAATGACTATCGTCTATTAGGGAGCTGACGCCAACTATGAATTACTTCTATTACTGGCTTCTCCTCTATGACAGAACACTCTTTATAGCATTGTTCAAACTCTCCCTCTCTCTCTCTTCGTTGTCCCAACTTGTCTTGTTGCCGTGCTCGAGGTTGCACTTGAACCTTTCAACTTTCACTTTTTCCAGTCAACACATGAGAGCAAGTAAAAAGCAGAGTTTGTGTGAGTGTTGTTGCCCACTCACAAGCAATATAATATGTATTATTTTCAGAAAATGGTATTAACAACTACTTCATATAATAATGAATGAGAGAAACAAAATATATAGAGTGAGGACGACGGAAGAGAGGTTTTGGTGAGGGCGAAGATATATTTAAGACCAATACGAAGGATAAAGTCTGTATCATATATCAATATCAACTGTCCTTCTTGCCTAGTATATAAATGGGTGTACTGGTGTACAACCATACTGATATTGTTTTCATTCCGTAAACTATATAAGGTTTCTCTTTATGTTTTGACTCCTCCAAGAATAGAAATCGCACCATGAGGCTTTTCATTACGATTCCGCCTTACCACTTGCTATTCTTTTGACTAGGAAATTCATTTCCCTTGGACTTGAAAGAAAGGGAGGAGGAAAAGACAAAAGTCAGTGGAAAAGGTTGCATCTCATAGGCAAAATACATGCATAAAACAAAAAATGGGGAAGAAAGAAAATAAGGGAAAATGTTAACAAAAGGAAAAATTGTGATGAAAGTCTCTTTATTCAGTAGTGTTGTAAAGTGTATATATATTCTTTGACATACGAGATCTATAGAGAAAGAGAGAGAGGAAAGGAAGGAGCGGTTGTTGTGTATAAATATATAATATATATATACTACGTGGGTCTTTGTCCTTTAACTTCTTGAGGTCGCATGACATGCCGTGTCCACCGTGTAGAATATCAATGACTTTCTTTCTCAATGACTAAATCAACAGTGTTCAATCCTCTTAATATTCTTCCGACTTTTCCACTGCCTTAGAACAGATCAAGTGCTTTCACAATAAGTAAGTTGTGTGATGAACACAAATGTGGTCGACAAATGTCTTCTTAGTGGCCCGGCAAAAGAGGGGTCCACACACACACATAAGTGGGTCAGACCAGACCACAAAAGAAATTAGAGATATGCAGCAGTTTCTCTCTCAAAGAGTATTTACTTTGGGAATAGGAAAAGGTACTTTTTCTAATTTCATTTTATGGAACAGCAAAATTATTTAAAACTATTTCTCCGAAAATATTCTATTTGGTTAGCGATGAAGTAAAAGATACATATAAGCATATATATACTCTCACATGCGACATGCGCTTCTATATGTTTAATGTACAAGGGAAAGCTTATATATATATGTATGGTACTCTCCCGTGGTTGTCTCTGTGATGCAGCAGATTCTTGACAAATTGGAGTTCATTAATTTCTCATGAATATGCATTAAAAAGGAAACGTAAGTAAAAGGTACTTTTTCTAATTTCATTTTATGGAACAGCAAAATTATTTAAAACTATTTCTCCGAAAATATTCTATTTGGTTAGCGATGAAGTAAAAGATACATATAAGCATATATACTCTCACATGTCGCATGCGCTTCTATATGTTTAATTTACAAGGGAAAGCTTATATATATATATGTATGGTACTCTCCCGTGGTTGTCTCTGTGATGCAGCAGATTCTTGACAAATTGGAGTTCATTAATTTCTCATGAATATGCATTAAAAAGGAAACGTAAGGATAAGCCATTATTCTCATATCTATTATTAAGTGTGTGTATAACGGCTTAAGGATTTCTAAATGCATATATGTAGCTTGTGTCATTATTATGTAGAATAAAATATGCATTATTCTTAAGGATAGATGATGATGATATACATAAGTATGTATGCATGTCATATATAAGTACTATATATTGTTTAGCGATCTTCTATATTACGTGTGCGTGCCTAACAGCATATGTTTGGGATCGCGTATATCCAACCAGTAGAGCCAAGGAATTTGGAAAATCCCATTTCAAATTTAGCCTTTAGATCCTTCAGCGTACACAGAGTCAATAATTCGTAGCTGCTCTGGGGATCGTTTAATTCTGAAAACTGTGTTGGAGTTGAGGAAGACTGGGGGATTCAGGAGAATCGGAAACCAAACCACTCTTTTTCGAATTCAAATTATACTTGGGATTTAAATACAAGTGGGGGATAAATTTATGATTTTCCATCAATTTAAATTGATAATTTCACGTGTCTCTTTGAGCTTAACGTAATCAAGTTTCTAAAAGAACTGATACCTTAAATAAGGTAATCATAAAAACGTGACTGGAACGAAATTTCCCATCCTTCCTTTAATTTTTCTTTTTTAGTCCAATTTAATGTACTTGATTCGATGTTTTTATACTTTACCTTACCTTACCTTTTTCCCTTTACCCTTTTGCTAGAAGAAAGTTCAGGTCTTCACTTTTCCTTTATTTTCTTTCCTGATGTCAGCATGTGATAACGTTTTCCGCATCAGAATTACTTGCAGTTGTAAGTTCCTATCATAAAAATATCGTTTACTTCTTCTAAAAAGGCTAAAACTGTGCTATAAAAGCATTCCATGTGGCCATGTTAATCAATACTTACAACAAAACTTAACTTTTGCTCCAGCACTTCCCAAAAACCAGTCTTTCTGAAATCTATCCCACCCTCTCTGCCTCTCTCTTTGCCAAAACCATCATCAAAAAGCCAAAGGAGATATGGACACGGAGAGAGCATAGGGGAAAGGGAAGAGAAACAATTAATTACGTGATGCTAGAAGTGCCATTGCATAGCATAAGGTTCTAAGTTACCGAAAAACAAAATCTCGCCGCTGTCTAATTCGGGTATCATCATCACATGATGATGCTCACAATATTTAAAGGAGAGAGAGAGACTTAAGGCCATATTTAATAAGAAGAGAAAATTGGGAGTCAAGTAAGCATTTACTGTATAAATATAGCCCTATATTATCTTTTCTAGTATCAGGAGCAAATGAGAGAGAGAGAGAGAAAGAGAGGAGCACCACAACCAAAAGTAGTTATGGGCATGTCAAGCATCCCAACTAGTATTCATCTTGAGAAAATTAAAAGTGAATTGTGCACTCTCAGCACTAAAACTCCTATTCTCTTGTTCCGTCTTCTCGTCTTGGAAGCGCGTATATAAAACGTATAAAGAATTACAACGTCTTTCAAGACAAATGCATTTATAGTAAAACGGAAAGGGAATATTGTCTAAGGTCCATACGTATCTTTTCAATCCCTTGTTATAATATTACTACAACGGAGTGAGTGAGTATATATAAGCATGTACGTACATAATATAAACTTTACACTTGTTTTCTCATTTAGATTGGATTTTCACTCAAATCTCATACGGTTCAAATAATAATCATTCTGCTCGTCATCATCATCATCATCATTTCATTCAAATCAGTTACAATTTTGGCTTCCTATATAGCTTTATACGAACACACTTTGTTAGCAGCTTTTATAGGGTGGAGAAAAGCCTTATGCTTCCACTGTTTCACAGTTGAATGAGCACAATGGGACAAAAGTTTTTATTAGTAAGGCAATAAAATAATTATCTACGATGAGTATCATTATTAGTGTTCTGTCCTCCTGTGAGCCAAAAGTATAAGGTCCCCGGACGGATGCCAAAACCTTATACACGAAAAAAATGGGAAAGTGCACATTGCATCTTTACAGAGGACTTTCATCCACTCGAAATACCAGACATAGTATCTCTTTCTGGTTTATATTTAAATGCTAATGAGCCGCGTCTGAAAGAGATTTTTTTTCAGACAGAGAGGGAGACATTCCCCCATTCTAACAGACAACTTTGGTTCACAACATAAAATAATCACGCGTTTATGTAACCGCTCCAGTATATATACATATATAAAATGGATGTATATATCTCTAAGACTTATTTAAACAGATACGAATTAATAGGATGAGACACATTTCACCAATCTTGTTTTCAGCAATTTTAACGCATTATCAGAAACATCGGAATTGTGTAGTGGAAGCAACTTCACAATAGGATGGAGAGAGATTTGGTGTAGTTAGAATTTTTTTGCTCGTCCTCTCATCTCCTGCCCTGTAATCGCGCAGTGCAAGCCCGATTAGCGTAATGTGTATGAATTTCTATTTGACTCATCCCATTTCATCTCATTCCACTGGCACATTAGTATATATCCGACTCAATCTATTTCTAAACTCACCTTTTTTGTGTGTGGATGGATGTTAAAGCAACACATAAAATGGATATTCACAAAAGTATTCTATGATAAAAAAAACTTATAAAGCAAGAGGAAAGAGGAACATATATAGTGTGTGTTGCATTAGTTCCATTTTGTCTTGTATTCTAGAAAAAACAAGGGAAAAGCCAACGGAGCAATACCTGATGAGTAGGGACAAGATGATTACCTTCTCCGAGATGGAGGGAGAGAGAGAGAGAGAAAGAGCAAATCTTCTTCTTTCATTCCCTTTGCTTTCTCCTTGATCTCCCTCAAATTGCACACGGTCTTCCAGTTGAGTTAGCTTCAATGCATAAAATCCCTAAACACATGTAGTGTAACTACACACATCTTTATGGAGAAGTAAAACTGTAGTTTTCCTCCTCTCAACGTATATATCTGTTGACTGTCTGACTGGATTCCAAAAAGTTAATGCATGTATATATATATACTGAGTATATATGTACTATGTACTACCTAAATACTTTTACTTTCCGTATACAAAATGAGAAAAAGGATAGACGTATAGTTGAATTTAAGCAGCAGTAAAAGTTACAGGAGGACTTCCTAAATCACAGAAACTGGCCCATTATCTCCTTGCTGAAGAATGAGCATNAAAAAGGATAGACGTATAGTTGAATTTAAGCAGCAGTAAAAGTTACAGGAGGACTTCCTAAATCACAGAAACTGGCCCATTATCTCCTTGCTGAAGAATGAGCATGAAATGAGCATTCATTGAATAAAATAGTGCATGCTCAGTCCTATATAATACATCTATCCCTATTGCATATGTGTGTTGCATTTGAGTTGTGCTCATCTTCTGCTCTTTTACAAATGCATATAAAATCCCTTTTTCCTTCACTGAGAGATAAGGCTAAAATAAGTAACACGTACAAGTTGATTGCTAGCGTTTGCTGAGTTGGAGATTTTTAGTTATATAAATACTCTGATTGTTACGTTGTATATTTTGTGATGTGCGTGGGGAGAAAGAGAGAGAGAGAGAGAAAGGGTGCAAAAGCTTGTCTTCTCGATCTGTTAGTTAAGCATACTCTTCTCCTTCATCCTCTTTCTTTTTCATCTCGTTTCTCCATTATTTTGCTTTGTGCATCAAACAACTCAGCCTCCAAAAACACATGGCAGCCATATCCCGTTGTCCGGAGGTTTAAAGTTTATTTGCAGTAATTTGTGAATTAGTTGGAATGCCTGTTTACTTGTTGTCTGTCTTTTCTCATGATGCGCCTCACTTCACCCGCGTTTCATTGATGAATGAATTCTCCACCGTGCATGTACAGAGTTGCTATATATAATACTCACTAAAATGTTTATAGGTTGTAGGAGTATAGGCAAACACACTAAACAATGGAGCTCCTTTTCATTGTATGCATTCGTTCAGGTTGTTAGAACCTCGTATAAAAGCTTATGTGTAATGGTACTTCGCTTCATTAAAGCCCAAATCCTTATTTGTCATGAAAAGTAAAGTGAAAAATAATATTATTATGGAAACGTTCCCACTTCCCACCTACATATATTCTCCCAACTTCTCCGACTGATGCAATGCATTTCGTTTCCCTTTTGCTCAAAATTTTCCCTGAGATACCTTAAGTCAACCTGTTTCGAATTCATTAGGAGAATACAAGACAAATACGTGAGAGAGCTTTTTGTCAGAACAAGGAATTCTATTTTGTTTGCCCTTTCTTGGGGACAAATGTGTGTACACTGTGCACGCACTTGACACAAGGGAAAAGTAGTGGGCATAACCGTTTGCTTTGTTCTTTGATTAGAGCAGTTATAGTTCTCCCTTTTTTCTTTCATTACATTATGCCACTCATCAAAAACAAACGGGAAGAGTTGATGTGCTATTGCTCATCATAGAAAAAGCTTTGTATTTTTTATTAATTTTATAACAACGTTGGAATAACTGGGAAAATATGAGAGAACGTATATTACGTATTGTATTATATGTTTTGATCAATTATTGTTTGAAACAAAATTATTATTTTTTTTGCTAAACTGCTTTCAAACAAACCCTTTTCCTATTACTTTTGTCACAGGTATCTAATTTATTTTCTTAATTTGCTCCTTTGTAGTGCAAGCATTTTGTCCCTTTTTTCTTTCATTACATTATGCCACTCATCAAAAACAAACGGGAAGAGTTGATGTGCTATTGCTCATCATAGAAAAAGCTTTGTATTTTTTATTAACAACGCTGGAATAACTGGGAAAATATGAGAGAACGTTTATTACGTATTGTATTATATGTTTTGATCAATTATTATTTGAAACAAAGTTATTATTTTTTGTTCAAATGTTTTCAAACAAACCCTTTTCCTATTACTTTTGTCACAGGTATCTAATTTATTTTCTTAATTTGCTTCTTTGTAGTGCCAGCATTTTGAAAAATTACAAGGTCTACTGGGTAGATGCGCCAGCAGCAACACCTGAATCTAAACCAAAGAAGACTCCATCAAACACTCGCTAAAAATTTCATTTTGATGACGAAAGGTAAAAAAAAACAGGGAAGCACTCATGCGGTGTGATCTAATTCTATCAAGTGTGTTTCATGGGGATTGGGTGTGCTCTTGTAGCTCATTGGATTTGTAGTGAATATAGCGAGCAAGTGCATTAACACTTCTTCCTGCTGCTAACAACCACCACCACAAAAAACAGGATGAAGAATGAATGAAAGGAATTACTTTTTTATATGTACAAAAGTGAAATTATAGAGTAGAGAAATGGAGAGTGGACACACACACAAGTCTTCATACTTTTTTCAGTACCACTGTCTTTTTATTTCATTTTTATTATTACTATATAAGAATCATTATGCGTATATATATTATACAAGATTCACATGTACAATTATAAGTATAGGTTTAAGTAAGTGTATAATAATGGTAGATAATATATATATTACACTAAAATTATTGTATATTCTTACACATTATATACATACACTTATAAGTTTATATGCTGATGATAGTGATTTATTATTTTTGTATGAAGTCCTAGTGTTCTTATCACTGATATATATATATATTCTCCTCCAAGACTTTAGTTACACCCATTATTAACATTTATGACAAGTGACAATATTTTTTGTAATATAGTTTATGTTGTAATCTAAATCTATATATATTAGTATGTTTAGTATTTCTATATCAAGTACATCATTAGAATTAATGCAAAAAGACAATAATAATTAATTGATTACAAACAATAAATGCGTAAATGTTGTTTTAATACAAATGTGAATAGATTAATAATAAATATTTCTAATAATCGATTCATTACCACTTATTATTTTAGTGTCTAAATTGATCTGATGAAGAAAGGTGCACATACAAGTATTATGGTAATATTTTATTTTTTGTCTGCTACAGTCTACCTATATGGTGATGTAGTATATGACTATCTAAAAAATGTTCCTACATTCTATTTTATTGAATTGGAAATCTATTAAGGTGCATTCAAGCTACCTTAAATATTCTATTTTAATTTGATATTTTTATGAGTGTTAGTTAAGTGATGCACAAATAAGTAAATGATTCCGTGACTGTTTGAAAATACCGTTTAAAATTGAGTAAACTATTTACCTTCAATTAGAATTTAGAATGATTATTCATTTGCTTTCATGGACACTTTTAATTAAGTCTCCTACGTAATTTTATTCCCGGCTCTTTGGAACCTTAATTGTTGTATGTATACTTAAGGTATCATAAAATTTTGAAGAATCATTGGTTATAAGGTATAAACCAATAGAAAACGAATTATTTACAAATGATTGTATTCTCAAGTTCATTCATACAAGTTTCGCAAAAACAGTTTGGCCTACACGTGAGTATAATTTGATTATCCACGATGGGCATTACGTGAATTTAAAGGTATACAATATTCAGTAGCACAATACGTAACATTATGCATGAATTTATAATAACTATTTTGAGGGTATGCAAACAGAAGTTTCCACTTTTTTACACGCAACGACATGACACACAAGGACAACTATTTTTAGAAACAAATTATAGAAGATTCGTTTTGTATCATTTATGAACTTCATTAGAACACCACCCGATCGACCGTTGTTTTTAAATTACCTGCATCGGTTTGGTAATATAACATGAAAGATGTCGGTCGGGGTTCTCAATTTCTTCAAGACAACCACTTTTTAAGAAAGTAGTAAAAATGTTACAAAGATGTAACTTTCGTCATCCTTGGTTGTTAGTGTCGATTGGAATATGGCAGGGAAATGTGTGTGGTTTGATTTACATTTTAGGATCAAGTCAAGGTCAAGACAAACCAGTCATGGTTTATTGTAGCTTTGTATTCTGATGTACTTATTTTTTCATCCACAAAAACAGTCATTTTATAGGTTTTTATAGAAGATTTACAAAAGTTTGGTGAGGATTGGATTATCATTCAAAATTATGAATACGATGGTAGAAAAAGGTTCATGCATATTATGCTCCATATTCCAGTGTTTTACATTGTCTTGTCAATTTTTCATTAGATCGATATCGATGCATCGATTTTTTGCAGATTATATTTTGGAGGATAGTTTTTAAACCGTACATATAATCACATCTTATATAATAATTATTACTTAGAGCTTGTCCATTATAGTTTTCATTAGTTAAGAAACTCATTCCAAATGTTCTCAGGCATATCACGTAAACTTATTGGTAAGTACATTATATGTAACCATCTAAATGTTGATAGTGCACTATAAATTAGACCATATCGTATGCTAAACCATAATATTATACTTGAATCACAAAGTTCATTTCAACCCTACCCACTCTACCATTCGTCCAATGATTGATTAAAAACTTGTCAAAAAAATTGGAACCCTGATTCATCTCTGCAGCTAACAGTGCGCCTGTATGTAATATTCTATTATGTATATATTGCTTCTAAGGATAGAAAAATCATATTGCCCCAAAACTCATTTCATTCAACCAACCATTCCACACACAACCATACGCACACGACAACTCATGCATAAGGCAAGTATCCGATATGTTTCATATCCACGATTTCTACAAATCGTGTCCTCGAGAAAAGGAACCATTTTTCACTGACGATGAGTTAAAAATCGTTCACTTTTTTTTACGTGGTTTAATGTATTCCTCGCATTCTACACATTATTGTTTCAATCAATAATAGCAACACATTTATGAAAGTGTATAGCACACGTCAAAAGAAAAGAATAAAGACAGAATGTAAAAAAAAATCTTGCTCGTGAAAATGACAATGCTTTAATAAAACAAATCGCACAAACATGTCAATCCTGAAAAATTAGCTTGACAAGAGAAACAGTATGCTCCAACGGTAGTACATCACAAGCCACGTCACTATGAATTACTTAAACTTTGACATGAAACAACTCTTACCATATAGTTGTATTGTATATAACGCATTCATCCTAACTGAAAAAAAACGATAGTGTATCTTTCCTCATCTATGCACATATGTCTACATTCAACATATTGACTGCATAAAATGTTTCCCGACTGCGTATACACTTGTATATCCTCAAAGTTAAACCCAACCATACGCATTTCATGATGAGAGCTGCTGCAACTGAGATAACGTCAAATCGCTAATTAGAATGCCAGCATGATCAAAAGCTTGATGACAGTGATTCTCTACTCTTCTCGGAAAGGAAACAATTTTTTGCTTTCAGCAACCCGAAACTTTATATATATGACTAGACGGCGGAACACACGCAAAAGTAAAAGCGTTAACAAAAAAAACTAAGAGTAGCGAAAGTACGTACTTTTTTTTATATGTACAATACAATGCAATGTAAAAAGTACGTAATACATTCACTTATATTCTTACTTTGTCCAACTGTCTTTCATAAACTCGCTTGCTCTCTGATTTGTAATTAAAATGTATGATAATATCATGCCTTTCAACTATTTTTCTAAATTATATATTCAATACTAATGCCAAGATACGTTGCAATTGAAAAAAAAATTGATAGTATAGTCTGGAAAATAACGTTACCCTACAAAAAAATATCAGAACTTACAACTGCCACTTTTTATCATAATAATAGTATTGCTCAATTACAGAACTGAACTTCCGTTATTTCATTCTACTTTTTGGTTGCATCATTGCAAAATTATCACTCATTATTATGTTTCCTTAATCAAATATTAACACAACCTATTATACGCATCGTATATGTAATAATACTTATTTGCTTTCACTCAATTCAATATACACTTGTTCAAATAATACTCAGCATTCAAAATTGGCATCCCATTCACTCCCTGTTGAGTTGAAATCAATACTTAATTTTACTTAAGACTTAGAATGAAAGTACCATATTATATGATGCCATTACAACTCCCACAGGAGATTACTTTAGTTTTTATACTTACCTCTTAAAGACAAATATTGCTATATCAGATTGGATCTGATATATATTATATTAGTTCCTATTTGACTTTTAAAAATTACAACTATATATATACACATATGTATTCAATAAATGTGGAGAAGATTGTCACTTAGCTCACATGAAATCCATCAAAAATTCTGAACTTGATCCCCCATTAAAACAGAAACTTTCTATTCAATTTCCCCCCTTATTCTCCGCGTTTAAAACCCCGTACTCAATATTCACTTTAGCTTTATTAATACTTACATCGATTTTTTCATCCTTCGAGCATGAATACAGTATCCTTTCTTTCTTTTCTCTTCAATTTCTCACGAGTATCCAACCATAGCTCAGCAAATATACGTTTTAGCCGTATAACCTTTTACTTTCCAAATCACTTCCTTTACATACATGACGAATGTATAAAAAAGTAAAATTAATGCTTGATGCACTTTTGCTATCCATGTGAATCTGTTTTATATGTACTTATATCACAGATCAGTGCACTCATATTACTTCTGTTTAACCTGACATTATTTCATAGATCTTATATTACTGTATGCGTACACACTCATTTAGTTTTATGACATTTATGCTTAAACATTCGAAATAAATGAAATATTGCTCATAACACTACTAATTTGGATACTGCTTTTTGTACCTACAATGAAAGGAAATACTCTCAACTAAATGAAATGCAATGGCAAATTGAATAAGGTTCCCGTTCCTCTTTTCTTTGCTTTTGGCACGCATTGATCATCTAAAATGAATTTGACATCGTTTTTTAAAAGTTATTTCACATCCGTAATACTGTTGATAAGAATAAGCAGTGAGCTCCATAAAGAAATTTAGAAAAATTTTACACTTTCTCTAATTGAAAGAAGTGTTATTTTCATAAAATATTCATTTATGCGTGAAGCCTAGCGTCACTGATGCTTCAAAAAGCTAATCTAAAACCCACAGTAATAGTAATTACCTGCAATAAAACCCTTTTCAAACCGTTTTACAACAATAATTGTTACATAAACTAATCCAATGTGAATTATGTATGTGTGTAAAGAAAAGCTGCGTGTATTATTTACATAATACAAGTCTACTCCTACACGCCACATTTTGCAATGATACCTTTAGTCATCAAAATTTATCATTCGAAACATACACACGGTTAGATAAAACACTAATTATGTCTATTTAATTACCCCCAATTAATCAGTTTTACAGACTTAAAAGATCTAATTAATTAAAAAGTTGGGAAGACATGCTTTTATAACTTTCAAACCTGATAGTATATAGGTTCCTCGTTATCTTCACCTTCTCCTCCAATTTCATCAGCTCCTTACGATTCTATATATCGCTCTCACATCGTCCACCTACATTACGTACGTATCCAACGAAAGGCATAGAAAACGAGCATGATGCAAAACTAATGTATGCAATCCAATCTGCTGGATATAGATGAATCGATGCTATAGTATTAGCAGCCAAAAACTCAAGGATCATTGTTCTCTCGAATTCGTACGTATTCTATACCTACATACACCTTTTCCTCTCTCTCTCCTCTTTTCCTTTCGTTACGTGATGCCCACACAGTTAATGATTCATAAGACTGGTTATACGTCCAAATATTAGGCTTCTTGAAAATAATAGCCTTTCTCATCCTATTATCCATTCCTAATTTAATAGCTATCGTATTCAAATAAAATACGAGTTTGTTATGCAAACGCCGGATTATTTCCAGGTTTTATAGGTGTATGGTGTTTCGGGGTATATAGATTCATTCGTGGTAACCAACCTGAAAACCAAACCGCAATGTAAATTATCTATCTACCATATCCTCCCTGCTCTGCTTCACTAACAATAAAGTGAGAGCAGAAAGAAAATCTTGTGCTTGTACATGCATACATAAACTATATATACATGTGTGTGTGTGTATTGAATTTGTATTAATTTTCAATAACATACTTATATATTGAGTTTTGAATGAGAAAGTTTTCGTATTATATAAGTATGTAGTCAGAGCATACATATATTAGACTCTTTCATGTAATACAATACAGACCACTATTAAATGGTGTTTTCCCTGGCACATGTATATTTTCTTCCTGGGTGGTTGGTTAGCGAAAGGAACTTCATTTTCAGGAGAAAACCAGAGTTGCTTGTTTCATGTTCATCGAGGCTGGAGAATGGAGAACGTGGCTGTTACACGTATATGTACAATGTTGAATGTACATAATTATATCTTTTCACTGCCTAATCGTAAGAAAACCAATCTTTTGTATAGGTATATACAAACACTTATAATATGTATATCCAGCATAATATGAGTGTACACGTCCCACTGCACAACAGCATTGTGTTATGGGAAGAGGGAAATTCATTGTGCTTTTACCTCCTCCGTAGCATCGCATAATGCGCATCCTGTTTCCTCTTTCTCCCATGCATGCATCATGCCTACAACTTATATAGAGCTTTCCCTCTTATCCAGCTAAATATTTTCGCCGCTCTTGTACATTTTAGAGTCATCGATGTAACTAAAAACTCTATGTGAGTTTTGAAGATTGCAGCAGAACTCTCTTACTAACAGCAACAACCACACTAACATCGTCTTCACATGCATGCCATGTGAAAAAAGAAAACACCAGGAAGAGAAAAGGAAGAAAATATACGGAGGAGAAATGGTTTGGGCTTCTTTGAAATGTATGAATTCATCGCTGGCATTGTGTGTTGGGCTAAAACCTGGTTGTAAAATTGCTCTTGTTGTGAAGAAGATCACTCCTGCTCACCAACCATGGCTTGATGCACAAATAATTCTCAATTCCTATACATCAACCCAACACAAACATAAAGTATATATATATATATATACATACTTTTTTATTGCATGACAGGATAATGTTAGGCCAAGCTTATAAAAGTCTTGTACACTGTATTTGCTTCCGTCTCTGTCCTAAATCCCGATAAATCACAATTGACATATTTATAGCTTGATTCACTAATATATTTGTCTAAAGTCTACAGTTTACAGACTTGACTAAAATGGATCATTATTACGAGCCCCCTATTATTACAATTACATATATTCACACTATTTTAATATAGATTGGTTTAGTTTAGAAATAGTCCCAATTTTATGTAGCTAACTAACACATATATATTATGTGCTGTGCTGTAGGAATATTTTTGCTAAATCAAAACACACATTCTTATATAAGAAATTTCTACCTATATAACATATATATCTACATTTATGGAATCGTAGTATAGATGCTCGGTATGTGGAAAATGTACAAAGTGTGTGTACGGATGTGTATGTGGATTGATAGTTCGGGTGACGCCAACCGTACAGAACAATATTCTACGGAAAAGAAAACCACCTCATGTACAACGAAATGATCAATCTACGTACTGACAGTTTCATTTGGAGCAGAGTGTGGTTTTGCTTTTGCAAAATATAGTGACATCCGGGTAATACGCGGTGGGAAATGGCAACTAGCTAAACTATATAGCTCTAGTTGCAAATGGAAATAGTACAAGGATAATATGCCACATGGTCCTTAAGAAGTCAGCATCAGTAACTCCTTTTTTGGTTTGGAGACCTGATCTGACCATGGCAGAAGAAGATTGAGTTGTCCAATAAGATACCTTGTTTTATATACTCTCTCTTGGGAATATATATATTCCGCATGGAAAGCTTGCATTAATGGTTATATTAAATTAGCTCACTTAGCTGCTTATATGCTTTCAGAAAGTCTTGAGATGTATCATCTCTATCCATTAGAGGACAGGAGTTTTCTGCAGTCACGTTCGTTCATACATTCCGTGGAAAGGAACTTTCACAAACCCAGGTATAACGAGTAAAGACTTTTTATGATGGGTCACTTTTGTTAGTCAGACTTCAACGGAGATTTCATGCTTGAAATATACACATTACATACGTGTCATATACAAATACTTTGATCGTTTGTAATACAGATTATTTATAGAATAAACTGGAACCGGGCGATTGATTAGTTAGTATAATACTGATGATTGTGGAATGTGAATACTTTCAATTCATACTGAGCACCATGTTCATTAACTGACTGAATCTGTATTGAACGATAAGAATGCTTAAAAAATTGAGACAGTTTCCTAATATATGAACCGAATAAACGAGCAATTATACCATTTCTCCTTACATTTCAATCAGAGTTAAAACTGTGTGTGATTTAGAAGCGGTTTAACTGATAAAATGCAGGTATTTCTGATCAGATAAATATGAAAGTGATTCTTTTATGTCTGTTACAAACCTATTAAATTGATTTTGATAGTTTGTTTTTTATAAGTGATGAAAATGCGTTTCTTTTTTGGCATGCGAATGTAAAAGGTTTGACGGTGACCTGGTGGAAGTGGCAGATTATGATATATAGAGTATTCATTAATGCCACTTAATTAGTTTACTTCAAAGATTTGAACATGCTTTCCATTCTTTTTCCGACTTTGTTTTATGTACGTATATATATTAGATGATTGACCATGGATATTTGACGATGTGTTTGATATATATTGAGCCTTATATTCCATCAAACCATGCATGCTGTGTCCCCCACATTATATGTTTGTGTTTTGGTAAATGAAAAAAATAAACAAAATAAGCGCAACAGGCAATATATTTTCATTTGAAACAACCTTTAATTATTTTTTTTTTGACTTTGTTTGGTAATCCAACAAGTGATAACAGAGTAACAGAATAGCCAAATCAACAATTATGTGTGTATGCCTTAATATCATACTAATAATTTTCTTTTTTTTAGCATTGCACCATTTGACCATGACGAAACATATATATAATATTGCTATAATACAATATTTTTCAACACAACAATTTATATACTTGTTTTCTAAATCAATAATGTCTTTTCAAATAATACTTAAAGATATAATCAATATATAATTGTAGCAGTAACAATAACAAATTAACAAGAAAAAAAATGACAAGCTCATAAAAGAAAAACGATCATTCATTTAATGTATCATGTAATTTCCTGCAAAAAACAGTCTCAACAAATTAACGAGAACATTTAATATTATATAATATTACAATTTTTTTCTCCTTAATTTCTTTTTGTCCGTCCATTCATTGAGACTGAGTACTACAGAGAACATAAATACAGTGTAAATGATATATAAAATAATTCAATGTTTTTATGTATGCACATTAATAATAATATATTCATGTGGCTAAATTACTAACTAATAATAATAATAATAATTAATAATGTTGACTGACTGAGATGAAAGTTACGTAAAGCTCCAGAAACAAATTGAATAATATAACTGAATAAAATTCATAAATTAATTCATAATAAACACTATATAGCATAGTATAGCAATAATAATAAATAGTATCAACATAACTTATAAATTAATGTCTTTAAGATTGTCTTTTTAAAATGAACATAACGGTTTTCACATAATTGTATGTAAAGTAGGGGACTGGACTTCGACTAGGATGTGATGTGATTAGTTTTTTTTAATACGAATATGATATTGATGACTTGATTGAGTTATCGAGTTTATCTTAAATATGTATGTATGCCTGCACCTGTCATTACTTATATGTGTTTATTTTATATGTAATGTATTATGTGTATGAAGTGAAATACGTAGAGTTAGTTTTGTAATTAAAGAGTATATATAATATCTAATTAAGTAGTAGGTTCTTTTTTTGGTA